>SJYC01117962.1:0-43275 GCA_006408675.1 Madoqua kirkii | reverse complement strand
TTGGGCGTAGGAGGAAAAGGGGATGACCGAGGATGAGCTGGCTGGATGGCATCACTGACTGGATGGATGCGAGTCTGAGTGAACCCCCGGAGTTAGTAATGGACAGGGAGGCCTGTTGTGCTGCGATTCATGGGGTCGCAAAGAGTTGGACACGACTGAGCGACTGAACTGAACTGAACTGATGAACCTAGTCACAGAAAAAATAATTTCTTCTACAGTGACATCTTCTAATTCTTCCACAGTTACCTTCTAATTCCTACTTACTATTCTATGTATATGTGATTTTTTTTCAGTTAGTTCTCTATTAATAGATATTTAGAATGTCTGTAGATTTGCCTTCTATGAAGTATCAAATTTGATTAATTCAACCAAATGAAATGATCTGAGTCAAGCTGCTAAAACAACATTAAATAGCTTATTAAGGCTCATATAACTGGTTAAAATTCCAGATGTAGGGCACAGGTCAGCTGTGGTTCAATCAGAGCTAAGAGTTCTTGTCTCTGAGATCCTTTTGACTCTGCTTTTATCAAAGGGTCTGCTCAGTCTTTGGCTAGTGAAGAAATGAGAGCATCAGTTCTGGGTCACATACAAATACAACAACATCCAGAACAGAAATCGCCTCTTCCAGGGCTCCCAGCAGAAGGTCTCTTATGTCTCATATAACCACTTGTGAAGCATTTCCTGAGAGGGGCAGAAAGCCATCCATAGGTTGGCAAAGGCCATTGTTTTTCAATAATCATTGGAAATAGAAAGTGGATTTACCGTAAGACCTATGAGGCTCTGCAGGACTGGAATAGAAAAATGTCAGCCCTGAAACAACAGGGGTGAGATGGATAAGTGAATGCAATTTAAAAATACTTGGGAAGGGGAAAATAGACTAGATAAGCAACCAGTGATGTTCACTACAATAAATAATGTAGCAAACACCCTTAGGAAAGGAAAGGTTGAGGTCCATGTGACTGTATTAGGTTAGTGCAAAAGTAACTATGGCTTTGCATTGGTGAAATTTGCATTTGGTATTGGAATACATTATTAAACAAATGCAGCTATGTTATACATCATTTTAATGTGTACTTCTTGCTTTATGTTTTTTGCTAATGACTTACTGTTTATTGTATATTTTACTTACTGTTTATTGTATATTTATTTTAGACCATGGAAATGATATTAGACAAAAAGCAAATTCGAGCACTTCTTTTATTTGCATTTGAAATGAGTCTTAAAACAGCAGAGACAACTCGCATCATCAGCAGTGTGTTTGGCCAAGGAACTGCTAATGAACTTACAGTGCAGTGGTGATTCAAAAAGTTTTGCAAAGGAGAAGAGTGCCTTAAAGATGAGGAGCACAGTGGCCATCCATCACAAACTGACAGTAACCAGCTGAGAGCTATCATCAAAGCTGATCCTCTTACAACAACACGAGAAGTTGCCCAAGAGCTCAACATCAGCTACCTTATGGCTGCTCAGCATTTGAAGTAAACTGGAAAGGTGAGGAAAGCTCGGTAACTCGGTGCCTCAAGAGCTGATGCAAATCAAAAACACTGTCATTCTGAAGTGTCATCGTCTCTTATCCTATGCAACAAGGAACTGTTTTTCACTTGGATCATGACGTGTGAAGAAAAGTGGATTGGATATGACAACTGGTAATGACCAGCTCAGTGCCTGGACAAAGAACAAACGCCAAAGCGCTTCATGTCAAAGTCAAAGTCAAACACGCACCAGAAAAAGGTCATGGTCACTGTTTGGTGGTCTGCTGCCCATCTGATCCACTACAGCTTTCTTAATCCTGGAGAAGCCATTACATATGTGAAGAATGCTCAGCAGATCAATGAGATGCACCAAAAACTGCAGTGTCTACAGCCAGCTTTGGTCAACAAAAAGGGCCCAATTCTTCCAACAACACCCTCCCAACACACATCTTACAATCAACGCTTCAAAAGTTGAATGAATTGGGCTATGAAACTTTGCCTCATCTGCCATATTTACCTAACTTCTCACCAACCAACTACCACTTCATCAAGCATCTCAACAACTTTTTCCAGGGAAAATCCTTCCACAATCCGCAGGAGGCAGAAAATGCTTTCTAAGAGTTTATCAAATCCCAAAGCATGGATTTTTTACACCACAGGAATAAACAAACTTATTTCTCATTGACAAAAATGTATTGATTATAATAGTTCCTATTTTGATTAATAAAGATATGTTTGAGCCTAGTTATAAGGATTTAAAATTCACCATCTGAAACTGCAATTATGTCTGCACCAAACTAATACACAATTATTTCCTTAGGAGTTATTCCAAGAAGAGGAATTTCTGGAGCTAAGGAGATTGTTTTAAATGTTCATTTTGGGTTTGTTTTTATGTAATGCTGAATTTCCAACCAGAATTGCTATATCAATTCATACTTCTTCCAGCAGTGTCTGAGTTTCAGGAAGTGTTTATTAGGGTGGCATAAAAGTATATGTGACTGATGACTGATAAGACTAGAAACATAGGTTGGACTAAACTATGGATATCTTAATTGCCAAAAGGAGGAATCTGAACTTTACTAAGCAAATATTTTTAACTCTTAAAAAAAAATTGACGTGCTATTTTTTTCTAAAAAGGGTTTTGAAATGTTTAAGTATATAACAATATTAATTAAATATAGATATAGAAGCATGAGAAGACAAGCCACACTGGAAGAAAATATTTGCAAAAGATATATCAATAAATGACCACTATCTAATACAGGGCTTCCCTGGTGGCTCAGATGGTAAAGAATCTGCCTGCAATGTAGGAGATCCAAATTCAGTCCCTGGATCAGGAAGATCCACTGGAGAAGGAAATGGCAGTATTGCTGAGAAAATCTCACGGACGGCCTGGTGGGCTACAGTCTGTGAGGTTGCAAAAAGTTGGACCCGACTAAGCCACTGAGCATGCGCAGCACACATACAATGTATATAAAGATCTCTTAAACAACAATAAAAAAACAAGCAGCCCTACTAAAAAATGGGCAAAAGACCTTAACAGACACCTCACAAAAGATGTACAGATGGCAAGTAAGTATATGAAAAGATGTTCAATGCCATATGTTGTTAGAGGATTAAAAAAAAAAAAAAAAACAAGTTACCACTACATAACTAGTAGAATTACCAAATCCTAAACTCTGCTAATGTCAAATGCTAATGAGAATTTGAAGCAATAGGAACTCAAATTTACTGCTGATGGCTATGCAAAATGGTATAATCACTTTGATAGTCTTGACAGTTTCTTACAAAATTAAACATACAATCCAGCAATCACACTCCTTGGTATCTACCCAAATGAGCCTGCAGATGGATGCTTGTATCAGGTTTATTCACAAATGCCAAAATTTGGAAGCAACCAAGAGGTGCTTGAGAAAATGAATTAATCAACTGTAGTATATTCAGACAATGGAATATCATTCAGTCCATCCAGACAATACAATATATTCAAGCCAGGAAGGGTATGAAGATAACTTAGGTACACAGTACTAAGTGAGAAAAGGCAATCTGAAAAGGATACAATAATTATCTTTGACAAAAAGGCAATATGCTTGTCAGGGTGTTGGTGAAAGTGAGGATGACAGAGGATTTTTAGAGCAGTGAAAATACCCTGTATGATACTACAATGGTAGACATATGTCGTTGTACTTTATCAAAACCCACAGATAGTACACCAAAGTCATCTGTAATGCAAACTAGGAACTTTGGATGATAATGATGTGTCAGTATAGGTTCATCAATTGTAACAAATGTACCACTCTAGCAGGTTAATAATGGAGAAGGTTGTGCATGTGTGGTGACAGGGATTGCATGGAAAGTCTCTGTACTTTCTGCTCAGTTTTGCCATGAACTTAAAACTGGTCTAAGAATAAAGTGTGTGTGTGTGTGTGTGTGTGTGTGTGTGTGTGTACGTGGCTTTTTTTTTTTTTTTGCACAAGATAGTAGTACGTGCTTTAGAAGATTAAACCTGCAGTGTTGTTAAGGAAGAATCAAAAGTCACTGAAGCTAGTGGAAAAACGCAGGTAGAAAGCTGCTGTAATGGTCCAGACACAAAGTCTTAACAAATAAATCAGGAGGGTGTCAGTAGGTACAACAGGCTACACATGGAAAGCAGAAGGAACAGTGACGTTTGCCATCGAATTGTCAATGGTGGATGTATGGGAATTAATCTCCTATTGAATATTCATGGAATTTGGGGCAAACGATCTAATTCCATAATTCTCAGTTGGTGAAAAGTCACTTAGAGCTAACTTTTGTGTACCTTTACTTCCTCATATACTGAAATTTCTCATTTATACTTTTACTCAGACTTGTGTTATTTAGCAATCTCTAAATAACACCATGTTCTTTTACGCCTCTATACCCTACACAATCTATTCTTGAAAACTAAAGTAGACCTTACCCTGACAGAGTAACTTTAAGATAATAGATCTGCCACTAACTGGCTGTGTTACCTTGGGCAAGCTAATCCCCATTTTTTATTTCACCTTCTTCACCCCTAAAATTGAAGCAATAAAATAAAAATATATATCTCATAAGACTATTGAGCTAATTAATTGAGATAGTATAAAATATTAAGCAAAGTGCCAGGAATGAACTCAATGTATAATAATAGTATTTTTTCTCCTTTTCCAATGATTCTTCAAAACATATACACACACACACACACACACACACACACAAACACACACAGGTTGACTCTGTCAACCTTATTTACTCTCTACCCAGCTCTTTTTAAAAGCCTGCTCTTGTATAAAGACCTGACAAAGTGATTCTTATAAAAGTGTAAATAACTGGTAACCGATGAAGTGTTCCTTCTGTGGTGTGTACTTACACTAAACGACATAATTTTCTCTATTTTTATTAATGAAGACCCAGTCTGACAGAGTCAAGCCTCTGTCAGAAAAATGAGCTTGTCATGGTAAACTGAAAATAATATGCTCCCAGAGATATGTCCATAAACTTATAGCTCAGGAACATGTGAATATTATCTTATTTGAAAAATGTGGTTTTTTTTTGCAAATGTATGAACTCAATAATATTAAAGTAAGGAGACTCTTCTGGATTATTTTCGCAGGTCCTAAATGCCACAGCAAGTGTCCCTATAAGAGACAGGCAGAAGGAGATCAGATACACAGAGAAGAGGAGGCAATACAAAAATGGAGGCAGAAGTTAGAGTGATGTGGCCACAAGCCAAGGGACATGAGTCACCAGGGGGTAAAAGAGGCATGGACTGGGTTCTTCCCCAGATTCCGCAGAGTGAACATGGCCCTGTTGACACTTTCCATTTTTGACTTCTCGTCTCTGTGATTTTAAGAAAACAAACTTCCCTTGTTTTAAGCTACCAAATCCATGGTGATTTCTTACAGCAGCCACAGGAAACTAAACAGGAAAGGAACTAAAGCAGGTAAGCTATCAATGATCCGGGTAGCTTCAGACATTGTCCATTCCCCTGTATTTCTCCTATAGGGATGTCCAGCTTTTTATTCTGTCCTGTTCTTTTTCTCAGTGGGGTTTCTGTCCTCTGCTACCTTTGGTTCTCTACCTCATGGTTTCCACCCCTCTTAGTCTGTGTTACCTCGTAGTTTTAGCTTGCAATTCATTCCACCTACAATTGATAGAATCATTCTTCTCATCCTTTATGTGTTAATTCCTATCTCCACCTGCCAAGTCATTTTATTCCTTTCCAGTTCAAAATCCTAAAAGAGTGAAAATAACTGACCTAGCAAATCATACCTTACTTTAGTTTCTTTGGGATTATAACTACAGTCCTATCAGCTACAGCTCATGTCTCATGGCATCAAATGGCTGCCTATGGCTGGTCCTTTAGCAGGGATCCCATAAATATGCAATTTCCCCTAAATATGACTGTAGGTGTGACCCTCTGTGAAAAACAACCTATCATGCTTCTGTTCAGAAAGTTATAAACAGGCTGCTGCTGCTAAGTCACTGCAGTCGTACCTGACTCTGTGCGACCCCATAGACGGCAGCCTACCAGGCTCCCCTGTCCCTGGGATTCTCCAGGCAAGAACACTGGGGTGTGGGTTGCCATTTCCTTCTGCAATACATGAAAGTGAAAAGTGAAAGTGAATCGCTCAGTCATGTCCAACTCTTAGCGACCCCATGGAGTGCAGCCCACTAGGCTCCTCTGTCTATGGGATTTTCCAGGCAAGAGTACTGGAGTGGGGTGCCATTGCCTTCTCCAGTGAGAGACTAATTCACCAATTATCATGGGCACAGAGCTTTTACATGATCTTACCCTTATAATGCCTAAAACCAAATGGAAATGTGATAGTTTCATGCTATCATAATAGGGTGCATTTTCCTAGACCCTTGGGTTAGATTTTGCATATTTATCACTGGAGTAGTTTTGACAGAAAAATAACAGTGCTTTGACTAATCTATTTTGAACATATCTGTGTGTCCTTAAAAAGTAAAAGGACATGTCTGTCAGTTTACAAATAGATGTAAGTGTACATATGTGAGAGGCTCAAAGCTATTATGAAAATGGAATGCTGAACAACTATTACTAGCTATACATTAAACCACAGCTTTACATTACTGTGCTTTCATGAGGTCATTTTACTAGACTGAACAAGTAGCAAACCTATCTGAGTTAGCACAGTAAGAGGAACTAAGCATGCTTTTTTTTCAAGGTATCCTAAGTAAAATTGCACTGGGATGCAGGAAGTTTCAGAAATACTTTTGGGGGATTTCCTGAAGGTGGTTACTGAGATCCACTAATAATTTTAAAGCAGCATTTGGCATAGGAAGACAGCAGCAACAGGATATAAAGCTATACACAAAAGCACACTCACATTCAATAGCTATAAATACAGGCAACAGGACAAAGACCATTGTTCACCTTCCCAATTCCATCTGCTTGCACTCAAAAGGTAATTCAAAATGCTTTAAACATGACACCTGTAGGCATCAAGGACAATGAAACAGAGATAAAAAATTTAAGAATATTTATAGTTTAACTGCCCCAATATTTTAGTCATATTTCCAAACTTGTACATCTAACCAACATTTAAAACATATGTAATCATATTTTCCCTGTGCCATTTCATTTATTGTTATTTAAATTTTAACTTAATAGACTATGTTTCAAAAAATGCACTGTGACAGTTTAGACTTATAATCAATTAGTATAAGAATGAATGATCAAAATTACATAAAATGATAAGGTTATTTTGATGAAATATTAAACCATTTTTAGAAAACATTTATTCTGCTAAACTAACATGAGATAATTCAAAGCACTGTTTTTTCTAATGTAGGTATGAGTTTACTCTGGATCTGTGTTAACTTTAAGTAGCTAAAGTTAACAAAGTTAACAAAGTTGACATTTGGTCTGATGTAAGCACATCTACAGCTCCAAGTAGAGAGACAAGCTCTGTGCAGCCCTGGAGCTTTAGAGTCACAGCAGCTGGTCTGACCTCCAGTCTCCTCATTAAGGGAATCAAATTGCACACACAATGCCCAGGGAGATCCTTCCAAACATGTTGGCACCTCCAAGACTTGGAGATTCCCCTAGAACTCCCACCAGAACTTTCCATCTCACTTCTGGTTTTCCATCTGAATAAACTATTCTTATAGCATTATTGGCCTGGCAATGACCTCATTTTGAAGCTGAGCCCTCAACATGTTCATGTAGAAGCACTACATTGTGATTCAAGTTGGTGGTGATGGTGTTTAGTCCCTAATTGTGTCCGACTCTTTGTGACCCCCATGGACTGTAACCCACCAGACTCCTCTATCTATCGGATTTCCCAGGCAAAATAATGGAGTCGGTTGTCATTTCCTTCTCCAGGAGATCTTCCTGACTCAGGGATCCAGCCCCATGTCTCCTGCATTGGTCGGCAGATTCTTTACCATCTGAGTCACCTGTAATTCAGGTACATCCTTGTAATTACATCTTAAATCAACACATCTGTAGTTTTCCTCAAGCAGGTGGCAGGACACCAAGAAATGATGGATATTTTAGTAATATTCCACAGAGTATTTGCTTAAAGATGCAAATATCATGTTTTAGTCTAAATGAGTTCCAAACCAATATCAGATGAATAGTAGCAGACATCAAATGTTTCAAAAAAACATTAAGCAAAAAAAAGCCAAAGTTAGAAAAGTCTTTAATTACAGTATTATTTTGCTGAGTACTATAAGACTCAGGCTGTGGAATTTCATTTATTGTGGAAGACAAGCATTGCACAGGAGCATGGATTGTGAATGACTACAATCCAACAAACAGAGTAACATAAGTATAATGTTGCCCATAGTGTAATGTGGACAAAATGGTTAGCACTTGGAATATTAACTGAGTATTATAGAAGAGAGAGTGGTTCTGTGTCTTCAAGGACACTGACTTCAGCAGTACGAGCTCTCTTACAAAATATTTTTCTTCATATCAGTTAGGACAAAAGTCCACCAATAGAGTCTATTTCTGCCTAGCTTTAGTAAAATGAGATTCTAACACTCTATTTTCAGCCATTAAACAATGGCAGCAAGAAAGAAAATGTGTGCTAATTTAAGCTTTTTGAACTTTTAAGTCTAAAGACACAAAGCCTCTTCAGTTGAACTATTTTAAGTCACAGAACTTGACTAGACTTTGAGGCAAATTTGGGTCCAGGGTGAATCAGTTTGATGATCCTAATAATATATCCTTGGAATTCATTTATTATTATTTCTAATGGGATGAAGCCCATTACTCCCCCATTACTCTTTGTTGTTGTTCAGTTGTTAAGTCGTAGCCAACTCTGCAAACCCATCGACGGCAGCACTCCAGGATTCCCGTCCTCCACTGTCTTTCATTGAGTCAATGATGCCATCCACCATCTCATCCCACCCCCTTCTCTTCTTGCCCTCAATCTTTCCCAACATCAGGGTCTTTTCCAATAGTCAACTGTTTGCGTCAGGTGGCCAAAATACTAGAGCTTAGCATCAGTCCTTCAAATGAATATTCAGGGTTGATTTCCTTTAGAATTGACTGGTTTGATCTCCCTGCAGTCCAAAGGACTCCCAAGAGTCTTCTCCAGCACCACAGTTCAAAAGCATCAGTTCTTTGGCACTCAACCTTCTTTATAGTCCAACTCTCACATCCCTACAAGACTAATGGAAAAACCTTTGACTAAATGGACTTTTGTTGGCAAAGTGATATCTCTGCTTTAAATTTAATACACCATCTAGGTTTGTTATAGTTTTACTTCCAATGGCAAGCTTTTAACTTCCGATGGCTGCAGTCACCGTCGGCAGTGATTTTAGAGCCCAAGAAAAGAAAACCTGTCACTGTTTCCACTCCCCCCCCCTATTTATCCTGAAGTGATGGGACCAGATACCATGATCTTGACTTTTTTTTAATGTTGGGTTTCAAGCTAGCTTTTTCACTCTCTTCTTTCACCTTCATCAGAGGCTTTTTAGTTTCTCTTCACTTTCTGCCAATAGAATGGTATCATCTGCATATCTGAGGTTGTTGATATTTATTCCAGCAATCTTGATTCCACTTGTGATTCATCCAGCCCAGGATTTCACATGACCTACTCTGTATATGGGCTTCCCCAGTGGCTCGGTTGTACAGAATCCACATGCAATGCAGGAGATGTGGCAAGAGCATGTGTTTGATCTCTAGGTTGGGAAGGTGACCTGGAGAAGGAAATGGCAAGATTCTTGCCTGGAAAATCTCATGGACAGAGGAGGCTGAGGCAGGGTTGGAGTGGTCTACAGTCCATGGGGTCATAAGAGTTGGACACAACTTAGTAAATAGACAACAACAACTCTGTATATAAGTTAAATAAGCAGAGGGACAATATATAGTCTTGTCATATTTCTTTTCCAATATGGAACAAGTCAGTTGTTCCATATCTGATTCTAACTGTTGCTCCTTGACCTGCATACAGCTTTCTCAGGAGTCAGGGAAGGTGGTCTGGTATTCCCATCTCTTTTAAGAATTTTCCACGGTTTGTTGTGATCCCCACAGTCAAAGGCTTTAGCATAGTCAATGAAACACAAGTAGATGTTTTTCTGGAATTTCCGTGCTTTCTCCATGATCCAGTGAATATTGGCAATTTGACCTCCAGTTCCTCTGACTTTTCTAAATCCAGCTTGTACATTTGGAAGTTCTTGGTTTATGCACTGCTGAAGCTTAGCTTGAAGTATTTTGAGCATAAACTTTCTAGCATGTGAAATAGTGCAACTGTATGGTAGTTTGAACATTCTTTTGCATTGCCCTTCTTTGGGATTGGAATGAAAACTTATCTTTTCCAGTACTGTGTCTACTGCTGAATTCTGCAAATTTGTTGACATATTGAATGCAGCACTTTAACAGCATCATTTTTTTAGGATTCTCCTTTGTGTTTATCTGGATCATCAAGACCATATTTGTATATTTCTGTATATTCTTGCCACTTCTTAATCTCTTCTGTTTCTCTTAGGCCTTTAACGTTTCTGTCCTTTATCCTGTCCAACTTGCATGAAATGTCCCTTGATATCTCCAATTTTCTTACAGAGATCTCTAGTCTTTCCCATTCTATTTTTTTTTTCCTCTATTCCTTTGTATTGTTCATTTAAGAAGGCCTTCTAATCTCTTGTTGCTATTCTCTGAAATTCTGCATTCAGCTGGGATAACTTTCCTTTTCTCCCTTGCCTTTTGTTTCTATTATGATTATTATTATTACTAATAATGCTGTGAAATTCATTACTCCCCATTACTCTTAATGAGCTCACTTTTAAATGAACCTACTCTCTCTTTCCTCAGAGACCCTTTAGGAATCTTAACCAGATGCTGAAGCAGTAACATCTGCTGCTCATTTTAGATCTTCTTAATGGGACTTCTGCATCTCTCACAATAGAATAATATCATTTTATATGTAGCCTCTGCCCATCAATAAGACCCTTCAGAAAGAATGCTTAGCAGTCCTCTTGGCCTATGTAATTCATTATAAAAAGACTGTAGCTCTCCCTCATGCTTAGGTGGGCTGAATAAGCTATGTCATGAGGGCTTCCCTGATGGCTCAGTAGTAAAGAAGCCACTTGCCAATGCAGGAGACGAGGATTTGATCCCTGGTCTGGGAAGATCCTACATGCTGCAGAGCAGTGAAGTCTGTGTATCACAATTACTGAGCCCGTACCCTAGAGCCTAGATGCTGCAACAACTGAAGACCACGTGCCTTAGGGCCCATGCTCAGCAGCAAGAGAAGCTACCTCAATGAAGGCCTGCGCATGCAACTAGAGACTAGGTCCTGATCATTGCAACTAGAGAAAAGCCTGCATGGCCACAATGACACAGCACAGCCAAAAATAATAAATAAATAAATATGCCATGAACCAAATTTGGGATCATGTTATCTTGTTGTCAGCTTTGTATTTCATCTTCTCACAAAATCTGTGAAGAGTAGAGCCCCTTAACTGGCAGAGGCCTGGCTTTAATTATTTTATCCCAAGGAAGATTCCTTCAACCAAGCCTGCCTTGGAAAGCTTGGGGCACTGTCATCTCTCCGGTCACTCTGGTCTTACCCAAGTCTGGATGAGGACAGGTTGTATGCGATGCAGTCATCATCACAACCAGCTCACAATGCTTCCTACAAGGGTAGTTCATGAACACCTCATCAGAATCCTTTTGGGGTGCTTGTTAAACACACAAAGTCTTGGATCTCAACCCAGATCTACTGAATGACAGTATCTGAGGGTGGTGCCCAGGAATCTACACTGTCTGAGCAATCCTAGACACATTCATTTGAGAACATGAGAGAAAATAGGGTGATAATATTATAGTCCCTAAACAATAGTAGTTATCTGAATATGGTATCTATTCTTAGGAAATTAATTTGGTCTGAAAATAAATTTAAATGCAGAGGAAGCTTCCCCTCACCCCTTTCTGTGGATTTAGAAACTCTAACTCAATGAAACCCATGTCTTCAGAGTTGACTTAAATCTAGCAGATTGGGTTTTAATATTTTTATGTTCCTACTTAAAACTGACTTCAATTTGACTTCACAGCAGAAATCTATGAAAGCATTTCAACTATATCATTAAATCTGTTGTGTAACTTTGTAGCCAATAGGAACATCTGGGAACCATCTCTATTATAAGTCAAGTTTTAAGTCTGTTGCCATTGGCATCCAGGAACTGGGTTCTATGCTGATCTAAGAGGCAGTGAGAAAAATGTGAGTAGAAGAGACACTTTAGTGGTGACATATGCTTCTGTGCATGTTTTATGCCTCTCGGTACAATTCTTGATTATTTGGAGGGAGTCACACTACCTTTGCTTAGCAACCATTTTTCTTTTGTGGTCATTTTCATGTTAATGTGCAGCTGGCTAAATATTTCTTTAACTACCCATAAAAAAATAAACACTTCATACAGTGAGATTACAGCCTGGATAAATGAGAGGACGAGGGCAGGAGTGAGAAAGAGAATGAATGGACTAGACCGCTCAGTTGACACTTGTCTCAGAAATCTGGTCTCTCACCGCATTCTGAGAGGGCAGTGTCTGAAAGAGGCTGAAGGATGGAAGGCACATTGGACTACAAGACAGGGCACCAGTTTTCATTCTACCCTCTTACTATTTGTGGGATTGGATAAATACTTTAAATCTCCAACCAACCATGTCCTTTTCTGTAATTTAAAGGAATTAAATTGAAGTGCCTCAAGGGTTCCTTTAATTTCTAACATTCTAGTACTAAACATAGAAAACTTTCTCTAACTTAGTAGAAAAGTAAAATATGTCACAGAAATGAATTAATTTTATTTATGTTCAATAATAAGGAGCAGTGGTTCAGAACATTTTATGGATGGGAGGCTCTTTTTTTTTAAGAAAATACAATAAATCTCACAAAATGGATTAAAAAACAAAATCTAATTCTTCGGAAATTCACAAAATACTGAAGTAAAATTTTATTAATTAGAGCAGCATCCCTACACTCTTGAAAAATAATGCCTATAAAATAAAACTCACTGAGTGTAAAAGCAATGCTTAGTTTATATAAAGATTCTTGGATCCCTTGAACTAACTCCAAAAATAAGTGAGGAACTACCTAGTGTATGAGAGATAAACCTGAGCATCCCTAAATAGAAGTTAGATCTTCACATCTCAGTCGGTTCAGTTCAGTCACTCAGTCATGTCTGACTATTTGCAACCCCATGAACTGCAGCACGCCAGGCCTCCTTGTCCATCACTAACTCCCGGAATCCACCTAAACCCATGTCCACTGAGTCGGTGATGCCATCCAACCATCTCATCCTCTGTCATCCCTTTCTCCTCCTGCCTTCAATCTCTCCCAGCATCAGGGTCTTTTCAAATGAGTCAGTTCTTCGCATCAGGTGGCCAGAGTATTGGAGTTTCAGCTTCAACATCATTCCTACCAATGAACACCCAGGACTGATCTCCTTTAGGACGAACTGGTTGGATCTCCTTGCAGTCCAAAGGACTCTCAAGAGTCTTTTCCAACACCACAGTTCAAAAGCATCAATTCTTTGGTGCTCAGCTTTCTTTACAGTCCAACTCTCACATCCATACATCACCACTGGAAAAACCGTAGCCTTGTCTAGACAGACCTTTGTTGACAAAGTAATGTCTCAACTTTTTAATATGTTGTCTAGGTTGGTAATAACTTTCCTTCCAAGGAGTAAGTCTCTTTTAATTTCATGGCTGCAATCACCATCTGCAGTGATTTTGGAGCCCAGAAAAATAAAGTCAGCCACTGTTTCCACATCTATTTGCCATGAAGTGATAGGACTGGATGCTATGAAATATCAAAAAGTAGAGAACCACTCAAGCAAAATGGCCAGGACTGTCTTTCTGAGGAGGTGACATTTGGGGCTGAAACCTGAAAGAACATAAATATCTAGGCACACAGAATTGGGGTGGTGCATTCCAGAGACAGGGTACCTCCTGTGAAAGGCCCAGAAGATAGAACTTGCTGTACTTGCGATGCTTCAAGTGGGATGGCCTGGCTTGGGGACAGACAGATGTTGTAAAGCAGCCTTCTGGTCCACTGCAGAGATGGTGGATTAAGACTTAGCACAAGAATGGAGTGGGAAGTTGGTGTTAGCAGATGTAAACTTTTATGTATAGAATAAATAAATAGGATCCTAATGTATAGCACAGAGAGCTATATTTAATATCCTATCCATAAACCATAATGGAAAACATAAAAACAGAGAATATAAAAGCAAAGAATATATGTGTGTATATACATATGTATAACTGAATCATTTTGCTATACAGCAGAAATTAATACAACACTATAAATCAATTATACATCAATAAAAAATATTGGGGGGAACAAAGGCTATGCACAGGAGATAACAATGAAAGGTTTTAAGCAAAATAGTGACACAATGCAGCTACATCTTGAGAAAAATAAATTCCACTGCGATGAAGGTAATGGATTGGAATGAGAAAAAAGACCAAGTGAACAGGCTAGTGGAGACCTGTGCTATAGTTCAAGTAAAAAATTATGATCATCTAGAATAAAGGTGAAGACAGGAAAGACAGAATGGAAGAATACGAGATCACATGGAATTAACAAGACTTGATGATAGGTTGAGCACTGGGGATAAGGAAAACTGGGTAACCAGAAATTACTTTTAGTTTTCTGTGCTATATTACTGGGTGATTGATAATTCTCTAAGATGTGAAAGAGGAAATTAGCAGAGTGGGGACAAATACAAATTATACTTGAAATTTTTCTATAACCTATGCAATTATTATTTAGGAAGTAAATAAGAGCATGAACAGGAAACACTGAGTGCTAAAGGAGAATGTGTTAATTAACTGAGATTTTTTCAGATAAAAATATTCTAATAAACCTGTACGATCTCTCAGGAACTTCAACCTTCACTGTCTATACTGATGAGACTCTTGTCTCATTGTACCTGTGTTCCCAGTGGGGACTTGTGTTTCGGGTACTGGCAGCCCTGGGCCGGAGGCAGCATGCTGGAACGGGGAGTGGTAAGTGAGTGCTTATTAACTAGTCATAACAGTATCCACCCACCTGTGACTTCATTTCTGCATTAATGGAAGGGTGGGTGCATTGTCTGCCTAAGAAACAGAAGACTAAATTATTATCTCATTTCTAGCAGATGCTGGAAAATGTAAGAAAGAACATTTTCCATATCTTTATTCAGAAAAATTTCAATACAAAGGAAAATTTTTAACATTTAACAGTGAACATCTATATATCTATCACTTAGATTCTATCAGTAATATTTTAGCAAAAGTGCTTTATGAAGTATTTGTCCACTTATCTTTCCCTCTATTAATTTATCTTAACTTTTAATGCATTTCAAAGTAAACAGTGAAAACAGTACTCTTCCCACCCTGCATACTCCAGTATGTATATCCTTAGAGTCAATGTTTTTTTCTTTCAATGACAAATTATATATGTAATGCACAGTTCTTAGCTGTACATTCACTGAATTTTGATAAATATTTACATCTGTGAAATTCAAATCCCTATATGTCAGCATAAAGAAAATCAACATTATTTCAGAACATTTTTCACACTCTTTCCAATTCAACCTCTGTTTCCACCTCCCCAGAGGCAACCCCTGTGCTGATTTTTTTCATTCTAAAATTAGTAGACTTATTAGAAAGGAATTCATACTGAAAATACTCTGTGTGTGTGTGTGTGTGTGTGTGTGGTTTAACTGACTCAGCATAACATTTTGGCATGGTAGTAAAGAGTCAGCCCGCCAACGCAGGAGACACATAAGATGCAGGTCCGATCCCTGGGTCAGGAAGATTCCCTGGAGAAGGAAATGACAACCCACTCCACTATTCTTGAATGGAAAATTCAATGGACAGAGGAGCCTGCTGGGCTACAGTCCATGGGATGACAGAGTCAGACACGACCAAGCACAAATGCATAGCACACATACATAACATTTTTATTTGTATAAATTTTGTTTCTCCATGTTAGGTAAATCAGTATTTTATTCCTTTTTATTGATAAGTAGTATTCCAATGTACTATTTGATAGATATCTGACATGTTCCAAGATTTGCTATTATGTATAATATTTTTAAACAAGTCTTTTTGTAGAAATAGATTTTTATTCTCTTAGATAAATAACTAAGATTAGAATTACAGAGTCATTATGTAGCTGCATGTTTAAAATTTTAAGTAACTTCCAGAAACCTTCCCAAATTAGATGTACCATTTTACATCCCAACCAGTAAAAGTTTCAGTTGCTCCACACTCTTACCAACATTCGGTTTATTTATTTTTAAAATTCCAGATGTCTCAGTGAGTTATCGCATCACTGTGATTTTAGTATACATTTTCCCTGATGACTAATGGCATTGACATTGTTAGGTGTTCATTACCATTTGTATAATTTCTTTTTATGAAAAACCTGTTCAAATCTTTTGCCAGTTTTTTTAATCAGGTTGTCTCTGTTTTTTATTAAGTTTAAGAGTTGTTTATGCATCTTTGACACCAGTTCTTTCTCAGGTACATTTCTTGCAAGTATTTTTACTGTCCTGTGACTATTTAATATTTTCCTAATGATTTCTGTTAATAATCAGACATTTTACATTTCAGTAAAGTCATTTTTTTCTATGGTTATTTGTTTTTATGATATAAATATCCTTTTTTTTTAACACTGAATCAAAAAAGATCCTTTCATGTTTTCTTCCCAAAGCTTTTTAGCTTTAGCTGGGGGCTTCCCTGGTGCCTCAGACAATAAAGAATCTGCTTGCATTGCAGGAGATCTGACTTCAAGACTGAGGTCAGGAAGATCCCCTGGAGAAAGGACGGCAACTCACTCTAGCATTCTTGCCTGGAGAATCTCACAGAGCCTGGTGGGCTGCAGTTTACGGGGTCACAAAGAGACATGACTGAGCAACTAAGCACACTAAGCTCATAGGTCAACATTTTAAATTTATTTGGGGTATGAGTAAGACAAAGATCAAATTTCTTTTCCTTTTTATAAAAAAAAAAAATTATTATCAAGTTGCTTGGTACCATTTCATGGAAAGACTTACTTCTCCAGACAAGGAATTGCCTTCCCACCATTCCTGTACTTCTTGAAATAGGTTTTTTGTTTTTTGTGGGGGGTACAATTTTACGTTCTTATTCACTTTAAAGAGAAATGGAAAACAAGTGAGCAGTTCTTACTTTGTATAAATATTACAAAACTTTCTCATCCTCCCCCAGCAAAAGCCAGTCATAATAGACCAGTTGAATCTGGCCCTTGTTGTCATCTTCCTTTCACAGACAAATTCTGTTTATCACACTGAATAGAACAACTCTGTTCTCTGATGAACAACTCTGATGATTCAGAGATTCAGGAAAGCAATGAATTAGCTTTGATTCACGGGGCACTTCCTTCAGTGTCGCTACCAGTTGTGGTTTGTGGGTGGCGCATCTCCTGCCACTCTCCAACAAATACCCTGCCTTCTACACTTGTGAAATCCTTAGATCCAAAAAAATCCAGATTTTTCTCACTCCCAGGGATCTGCATGTCTTATTTCCTTTGCTCATAATGCCTTTGTCCTAATGTCTAAGAAATTCTATTCATATCACCAGGGACTTTCCTCAGCCTCCTCAATAGTGTTAAATATTCTCTCCTGATGACCCATGCACATAGGTCATAATGGATTATATCACTTATTCACAGTCTTCTGATTATTCATCCTGTATTTCTCTCTCCTTCTCACACATGGCCTTCTCAATATAAACCTCTAGAAAGTATAAACCTATCTTTCTCTGTACCTTAGTAAGTCAAAACAATAACCACAACAATAGATTTTCGGGATGAAAGAATTTAAATTTTCCAATGTAGTTTAAATGTCAAACGTCTTCCACCTTACACTTAAATATATTTATATTTACTAGATCTCACAGCCTTGGATCATTTGGTTTGGAAACTGTAATCATCTTCCTATGTTCCAGAACAGAGGGGAAAAAATCTTCCTGGAAAGAATAATAAACACCTGGTAGATATTTTTAAGCTTCCTTATATATGAAGATTGAAAGAATGATTACAGTAGGACCTTTGAGGTACATCTTCTCAAGTGTCCTACATGGAATCTACTGTTTATCGTCCACACACTGAATTTCTAACATACTGTTGAGATTCTGTAAAGAAAGCACACTAATAAGTAGATGGAGCCCCAAGTCTGCTGTTGACTAGCTATGTGTATATATCAGTGAGGGGAAGCTGGATTTTGCTGCAGTAATAGTGATCCTGAACACTGTAGTTGTCTCACTTACACTGCAAGACATATCACGGGTCAGCCACAACCCTTTTTACATGTTGCCATCACTCTAAAAATCAGGAGAACTGCCATCACTGAGACAAAGAGAAAAGAGACAGACATGGCAATCTGTACCCTGACTCGTAAAGCATCTTCCTGAGAAGTCACTCACGCTACTGATGGCCTCTCCTGAGTTGATCAGAGCAGAATCTTCAGTTAGGGAGGATATTTAGAATGCAGTATTTAGTGAAAGTAATTCAATCTACTAAATAAATAATTTTACAGAAAACATATATTGTACCTGAATCTCAGTTTCCTCAAATATAAAATGATAACTATGCAATGATGAAATAAATTACTTCATAGGATTATAGGGATGAATGGAGATAATGATTTTTAAAAAATACTTAGCATGTTTCTACAATAGCCAGGACATGGAAGCAACCTAAATGTCCATCAACAGATAAATGGAAAAAAGATGATGTATTACATATACACAATGGAATTATTACTCGGCCACAAAAAGAATAGTGCAATTTGAAGAGACATGTAAAGACAAAAATAAGTTTCATATAATATTGCTTATGTGTGCAGTCCAGAAAACTGGAACAGATGAACTTATTTGCAAGGCAGAAATAGAGACACAGATGTAGAGAACTCATGGATACCAAGGAGGGAAGGGGGGACGGGATGAATCAGGAGATCGAAACTGACATATATGCACTACTATGCATAAAAGAAAGAACTAATAAGAACCTACTGTAAAGCACAGGGAACTCTACTCTGTGTTGACCAAAATGGGAGAGAAGTCTAAAAAAGAGGAGAGTGTATGTATACATATAACGGATTCACTTTGCTGTACAGCAGAAACTAATATAACACTATAAAGCAACTATACGCCAATAAAAATTTAAATATTCATTAACTAATTAAAAAACACTTAGCATGACACCTGGCATGTTAATTATTGTTCAGTAAATGTTTTCTTAAAATGTTTGAAAAAAGAAAAAGGACCTTGGGTGCTGTATCTGTCAAATAAGTAATAAACTCAAATAGCTCCATGGTGTCGAGGTGTTAGCTGCATGGTTAAAACAACTAGAGATAACTGAGAAGTGTTAGTCGTTCCCTTTCACTTTTCTCTTTCATGCATTGGAGAAGGAAATGGCAACCCACTCCAATGTTCTTGCCTGGAGAATCCCAGGGATGGGGAAGCCTGGTGGGCTGCCATCTATGAGGTCACACAGAGTCGGACACAACTGAAGTGACTTAGCAGCAGCAGTCATTTAGTCATGTCTGACACTTTGGAACCCCAGGGACTGAAGCCCGCCAGGCTTCTCTGTCCATTTCTCCTCTGTCCATTCTCCCGTGGGAATGGCTACCCACTCCATATTCTGGCCTGGAAATCCCATGGACTGTACAGTCCAGGGGGTAACAAAAAGTTGGACATGACTGAATGACTCACTTTCACTTCTTTCTGGGCCTCTTGGGATGCTATTCTTGTGGAATTCCCCAAGTTAGAGTACTACGGTGGGTAGCCATTCCATTCCATTCTCCAGGGGATCTTCCCAACCCAGGGATCGAACCCAGGTCTCCCGCACTTCAGGCAGATTCTTTACCTGAACCACCAGGGAAACCCAAGAATACTGGAGTGGGTAGCCTATCCCTTCTCCAGCAGATCTTTCCAAAAAGAGGGCTTATTCTGATATTGCCTCACAGATGCAGAATATCACTTTCAGTGTATTTTATAAGTCAAGAAAACCACTAAGGTCTGCAGTGTTCTTATTCCTTTACTAAAATAAGTTAGCTAAAAAATGAGGGTTTTGTTACAGGGGAAAATATTATGATAGATGTGTGGTGGCTTATTTATCTCGCATTTCCCTAATGGCTAATTAGGTTGAATAGCTTTTCATAAGCTTATTTGATATCTGTCTATGCCCTTTATGAAGTGTCTGTTCAGACTGTTGACCCATTTTTAAATTTGCTTTCTTATTAAGTTTTGAGAGATTTTTAAAGATATACCCTAAATATGTCTTTTGTTAAATATGAGATTTATAAATTTTCCTAGTCTCTAGTTATCCTTTTATTCTATTTATAGGCCTTGTGCAAAAAGTTGTTGTCTTTTTAATTAATGATGTCAATTTATCAAGTTGCTTTATTTTTCTTTTATGGATCATGCTTTTGATGTCAGGTTGAAGAAAACTGCACAACTCAAAGTCACTAAGTTTTTTCTCCTATATTTTCTCATAAAAATTTTAAAGTTCTAAATTTTAAACTTAAATCTATAAACCATCTTGGGTTAACTTTATATAGTGTGAGGTATAAGTCACAGTATGACATTAGCAAAAAGATTTTTTTGTAGATGTCCTTTATCATCCTAAGGAAGTTCCCTTTTTTTTTTCCTAGTTTGCTCAGAGGTCTTTTCATGGATACTTGTTACTTTTTGTCAAATGTAGTTTCTGCATGAATAGCTAAAAACATGTGGTTTAACATTTTAGTCTATTAATGTGGTGGGTTACATAAATTGCTTTTCAAACGTTGAACTAGCATTCCATGCCAGGACAAATCTTACTCCATTATTATATATTGTTCTTTTCATATGTGGCTAGACTTTGAATTGCTAATATTCTGTTGAGGATTTTTGTGGCTATGTTCATGAGGAAAATTGGTCTCTAGTTTTCTTTTCTTGTACTGTTTTTTGGAATCCAGGGAATACTGCCCTCATAAAATAAGTTTGGAAATAATCTCTCTTCTTTAATTTCTTGGAAGATACTGTGTAGAATTGGTGTGATTCCTTCTTGAAATGTTTGGCAGAATTCACCATTGAAACCATCTGGAACTGGAGATCTCTGGAAAATTTTAAACTACAAATTCAATCTCTCCATAGTGGTATTCATGTTACCTACTTCCTTGCTGAATTTTAATATTTCATAGCTTTCAAGGAATTGACACACTTCATATACATTATTAAATGTATGTGCATATAACTGTTCTTGGCATTTGTTTATTAATGTATTTTTCAATATCTGTAAAGGTATATTCTCTTTCATTGCTAAAAATGAAAGTTTTGTCTTTTTGGTCATTTCAGTTATACATATATCAATTTTATTGATTCTAATATACAATTTCCTATTTTTTTTTTCACTATTTTGTTCTGCTTTCTGTGTATTTCTGACCTACCTTTTGATTCTTTCTGATTTCTTTGGGTTAATATTCCTCTTCATTTTCCAGTTTCCTAAGGTGAAAACTTAAATTGCTGATTTGAGACTTTTCTTCTTTTGGTGGCTCAGAGGTTAAAGTGTCTGCCTGCAAGACGGGAGAGCCGGGTTCAATCCCTGGGTCGAGAAGATCCCCTGGAGAAGGAAATGGCAACCCACTCCAGTATTCTTGTCTGGAGAATCCAATGGATGGAGGAGCCTGGTAAGTTACAGTACACGGTGTCGCAAAGAGTTGGACACGACTGAGCAACTTCACTTCTTTTCCAATACAAGTATTTAATGCTACAAATTTCCTTTGGAGCCCTGTTAAGCTTCATTCCATACATTTTTATATATTATACTTATATTTTCATCCAGATCAAAATAATATATTTCAGTTTTCCTCAAGTCTTCATCTTTGACTTCATGAATTATAAAGAATAATGTTTTTATTTGAGGATTTTCAAGCTATCTTTCTGTTATTGATTTCTAATTTAATTAAATTGTTTTCAGACAATGTACTTTGTATGAATTCACTTCTTTAACATTTGTTAAGTTTTCTTTTTTTTTATGATGTAAGATTTGGTCTGTTAATATATTGACGAATGCTTCCTGGACACTCAAAAAGAATGTCTATTCTACTGTAGTTGGATAGAGTGTCCCATGAATATCAGGTAGACCCAACTGACTGATGGTGATGTTGAGATCTTTATACCGGATAACTTAATGTTACCTTGCTTCAACAAATATAGGAGACAAGCTTCAAAAGTTACCTTCTAGTTATATTTTGATTGGTGTTTGAACTGTATCTTTCTTCATCCTTTTATGTTTAACACAGCTTACTTAAATCATATGGGAAATGTTGAATTGTTGTAGTCATTTTATCTTTTTTAACATTTATTATTTGGCTACACCGAATAGTAAATATTAAAAAAATAAAAACAAAAACAAGACCAGCAGCAGACTGTGGCTCACATCATGAACTACTTATTGCCAAATTCAGACTGAAATTGAAGAAAGTAGGGAAAACCACCAGACCATTCAGATATGACTGAAATCAAATCTCTTATGATTATACAGTGGAAGTGACAACTAGATTCAAGGGATTAAATCTGATAGACACAGTGCCTGAAGAACTATGGATGGAGGTTCAAGACATTATACAGGAGGCAGGAATCAAGACCCTCTCTAAGAAAAAGAAATGCAAAAAGGCAAATTGGTTGTCTGAGGAGGCCTTACAAATAGCTGTGAATAGAAGTGAAGCAAAAGGCAAAGAGAAAAGGAAAGATATACCCATTTGAATGCAGAGTTCGAAAGAATAGCAAGGAGAGATAAGAAAGCCTTCCTCAGTGATCAATGCAAAGAAATAGAGGAAAACAATAGAATGGGAAAGACTAGAGATCTCTTCAAGAAAAGCAGAGATACCAAGAGAATATTTCATGCAAAGATGGGCTCGATAAAGCACAGAAATGGTATGGACCTAACAAAAGCAGAAGATATTAAGAAAAGGAGGCAAGAATACACAGAACTGTACAAAAATATCTTCATGATCCACATATTCATGATGGTGTGATCACCAGCCTAGAGCAAGACATTCTGGAATGTGAAGTCAAGTGGGCCTTAGGAAGCATCACTACGAACAACGCTAGGGGAGGTTTGATGGAATTCCAGTTGAGCTATTTCAAATCCTAAAAGATGATGCTGTGAAAGTGCTGCACTCAGTATGCCAGCTTTCGGAAAACTCAGCAGTGGCCACAGGACTGGAAAAGGACAGTTTTCATTCCAATCCCAAAGAAAGGCAATGCCAAAGAATGCTCAAAGTACTGCACAATTGCACTCATCTCACAGGCTGGCAAAGTATTGCTCAAATTTCTCCAAGCCAGGCTGGAACCATACATAAATGTGAACTTCCAGATGTTCAAGCTGGATTTAGAAAAGGCAGAGGAATCAGAGATCAAATTGCCAACATCCATTGGATCATCGAAAAAGCAAGAGAGTTCCAGAAAAATATCTACTTCTGCTTTATTGACTATGCCAAAGTCTTTGATTGTGTGTACTACAACAAATTCTGGAAAATTCTTAAAGAGATGGGAATACCAGACCACCTGATCTGCCTCTTGAGAAATCTGTATGTAGGTCAGGAAGCACCAATTAGAACTGGACATAGAACAACAGACTGGTTCCAGATAGGGAAAGGAGTACGTCAAGGCTGTATATTGTCATCCTGCTTATTTAACTTATATGCAGAATTGCTGCTGCTAAGTCACTTCAGTCATGTCCAATTCTGTGCGACCCCATAGACAGCAGCCCACCAGGCTCTTCCTTCCCTGGGATTCTCCAGGCAAGAACACTGGAGTGGTGTGCCATTTCCTTCTCCAATGCAAGAAAGCGAAAAGTGAAAGTGAAGTCGCTGAGTCATATCCTACCCTCAGCGATCCCATGGACCGCAGTTTTCCAGGCTCCTCTGTCCATGGGATTTTCCAGGCAAGAGTACTGGAGTGGTGTGCCATTGCCTTCTCTGATATGCAGAGTACATCATGAGAAGCACTACGCTGGATGAAGCCCAAGGTGGAATCAAGATTTCCAGGAGAAATATCAATAACCTCAGATATGGAGATGACACCATCCTTGTGGCAGAAAGCAAAGAAGAGCTAAAGAGCCTCTTGGTGAAAGTGAAGAGGAGAGTGAAAAAGTTGATTGATCAACTTTTGATTGATCAGTCATGATGATCACACCATCATGATTATAAACTCAATACTCAGAAAACTAAGGTCATGGCATCTGGTCCCATCCTTTTATGGCAAATAGATGGGGAAACAGTGAAAGACTTTATTTTGGGGGGTTCCAAAATCACTGCAGATGATGACTGCAGCCATGAAATTAAAAGATGCTTGCTCCTTGGAAGAAAAGTTATGACCAACCTAGACAGCATATTAAAAAGCAGAGACATTACTTTGCCAACTAAGGTCCCCCTAGTCAAAGCTATGGTTTTTACAGTAGTCATGTATGGATGTGAGAGTTGGACTATAAAGAAAGCTGAGTACTGAAGAATTAATGCTTTTGAACTGTGGTGTTGGAGAAGACTCTTGAGAGTCCCTTGGACTGCAAGGAGATCCAACCAGTCTATTCTGAAGGAGATCAACCCTGGGATTTCTTTGGAAGGAATGATGCTGAAACTGAAACTCCAATACTTTGGCAACATGATGCAAAGAATTGGCTCATTTGAAAAGACTCTGATGCTGAGAAAGACAGAAGGCAGGAAGAGAAGGGGACAACAGAGGATATGATGGTTGGATGGCATCACTGACTCAATGGACCTGAGTTTGAGTAAATTCTGAGAGTTAGCAATGGACTGGGGGCCTAGCATGCTGCATTACATGGGGTCTCAAAGAGTCGGACGTGACTGAACAACTGAACTGACTGACTGAATGACTTCACTACACCAGGTCTTAGTTGCAGCATGAGAACTTTTATTTGTGGCATATGGGATTCAGTTCCCTGACTAAAGATTGAACCCAGCCCCCTGCAATAGGAGCATGGAGTCTTAAGCCACTGGACCTTCAGGGATGTCCCACTGTAGTTGTTTTTTTTTCCTGAGCCTACTCTGATTCACATTCTATAGACTGTGGTTCCACTATAAATTAATTATCCAAAGTCTTTGCTTGCCTGCTACAACTTCCTCGTGAGTCCCCCACCCAGTGGCCAGCTTGGGACCTGGGCTGTGTCTAACCCACAGTTTAATTCTCAAAGCATTTAATTCATTCTTTAGCATCATATCCATTCCTGGCTCAGGGGTGAGCCTAAGAATTCAAATGCATTTTATGGGATCACTTTCACAGGCTGTTTCCACCCAACTAACTTGCTCATTTAAAAAAATCATTTTATCAAATTAGTAACCATTCACGTTCTTCATTCAACTTAAGTTTTTGAAGCTGTGAGATAAAGTCACCCAAACTTTTCTATCCATGTTTCATGGTCTTTTCACTCAATTCCACCCTAAATACCTCATAAGAATTTATTCAGTCTTCCCTTAATCAACTTTCCTTCTTTTCTCTCTCTCTCTCTATGGAAATGTCCACCAGAATATAGTCTCCCTGGCCCAGTGACTTATCATATATCTATCATCTTTCCCCTGGCAATAGTGACTATTGTCTGAGTTTGCCTTAATCTTACTTGCTCAGATCAAATGCATGGGGGGAAAAGCACATCAACATTCGCTTGAACAGCCTCTCTTCTTTTCACAAGCAGTGAATTATATTGGTCTTTGTGCATATTAACCCTGGAGAACCCATCATCTGAATGCCAGAACGAGTCCTAAACCAGATGGTTAAGTAGATGTGTCTTGAGCTGCCTGCTGCACTCTGTCTCTGCTTGGAGTTCTTTTTGTCCCCTCAGCATTTAGCTCAAGCTAGTTAACTGGCTGAAATTACCAGGCTTGTCTGCCTTCTTGTATAAGATGGGAAATTAGTAGATAAATAAAATCATACTGAACTGCTAAAGTCATACTCCTTCAGAGAGTATTAGCATTTTACATGAGCTTATCAAGACATGTTACTCACTCAATTCTGGGTATTCTAGCATGCTGACACCTGAAATGCGGGCTAGTGTGAGGCAGAGATGGCCCTAATTTTTCAAAATTCTTCTGCTAATACAAAGGGTTAAAAATGAGATGAGTGTTTTGTTTAGTTTGATTGGAGAGGGGAAGTGTCTGTATGAGTTTATGAGGAGGATAATTTTTACAATTCATTGTCCATAATATTCTAAATTTCAAAATACTTATAAGATCAGATGTAGAAATGAGTGACAGAAATGTAGTAACATCCCTTAAAATTCATCTCTTGATTCTCCTACTCAAACTGAACGCAAAACAAACAACTTCACAAGCTATATGTGGCAATAATAAAGATCTGCAATTATTTGCAGAATACTTCAAATTCTTCAGTCATGTTAATAGGCTCAAAAGTACAGAGAAAAGATCTAGTTCACTCACAAATAGCTATTTATTATAGTTGATAACATATATGTGTTATATATTTCTACTTAGACTGTAGAAATCCAACAATTTTGGCCAAATTTTTCCTAAACTTATTAGACTACCGAACTCTTCTCTTCACATGACACTCATTAACACTGTGAGCCAGTGTACTGCATAGTACAATATGAGGAACATTCCGGTGGATTCTTGGCATTTCATAGGGATATATTCTGCAGGTTTTATAAATCCCCAAAGTCATACATTCAAAGGAGATCAGCCCTGGGATTTCTTTGGAAGGAATGGCGCTAAAGCTGAAACTCCAGTACTTTGGCCACCTCTTGCGAAGAGTGGACTCATTGGAAAAGACTCTGATGCTGGGAGGGATTGGGTGCAGGAGGAGAAGGGGATGACAGAGGATGAGATGGCTGGATGGCATCACTGACTCGATGGATGTGAGTTTGAGTTGGTGATGGACAGGGAGGCCTGGCATGCTGCAGTTCATAGGGTCGCCAAGAGTCGGACACAACTTAGCGACTCAACTGAACTGAACTCAAAGTCATGAAAAACTCTGTAGTATATAATTTCCACCATAAATTAAATTAAAATTGATTCTTATTGAAACAGTTTGTTGAATTGTTTTTCTTGTCTCTGTGAGGGGTACATGATTGACTTAATAATGTCTTTAATTCCACTGATTAGGCATTTATCTCTACACTGATCCAAAGCTTCTTTGGTTAGAAACACCACTTTTTAAAAATTCCAACATAAGGATTAGCACAGGATAATTTGGGGAACAATTTTTGTCTCTTACTCTGCTTCCTGCCTCCATACACACATATGCGTGTGTGGTAAGTCACTTCAGATGTGCCCAGCTCTGTGCAACGCTATGGACTGTAGCCTACCAAGCTCCTCTGTCCATGGGATTCTCCAGGCAAGAATACTGGAGTGGATTGCTATGCCCTTCTCCAGGGGATCTTCCTGACCCAGGGATCGAATTATCATCTCTTATGTCTCCTGCATTGGCAGGCAGGTTCTTAACCACTAGCGCCAAATGCATAGACACAATTTTCATGCTTTTGTTTTTTTTTAGGCAACACCATGTGGCATGTGGGATTGTAGTTGCCTGACCATAGGTCAAATCCATGCCCTCTGCAGTGACAACACAGATTCTTAGGCACTGGACCAGCAGGGAAGTCCTTCATGCTTTTGTTTTATTTTGTACTCTGTGGAGAGGTGGTGATGGCTTGGTCACTAAGTTGGGTCCAACTCTGGAAACCTATGGACTGTAGCCCTCCAGGCTCCTCTGTCCATGGGATTACCCAGGCAAGAATACTGGAGTGGGTTGCCATTTCCTTTTCCAAGGGATCTTCCCAACCCAGGGGTAGAACCCATGTCTGCCGCATTGAGGCAGATGCTTTACCACTGAGCCATTAAGGATTCCCATTCTATTGAGTAGTAAACAGTAATTGTGACCTAAGCTCACAAGGTACTATATTAAATAAGCAGAAAAAAATACATAAGCAAATATATATAATCAACCTTATCCCTTAACCCATAATGATCTACTCATAATACAGTTATTTGGGGGGAATGTTGGTATTACACTTGAGATGGTTTGGGAGTCAAACAGAACAGGGTGGATTCCAGATACCTTGAGTAAGTTACTTTATGGGATGTGCTATCCTCATTTGTTGAGTGGGATTGTAATAGTTATTTGAAGACTAACTAACATAAGATGGAAATTCATGGCACCCAGTAAGTCTTCCAAACCTAGTAGTAATTATGTAAGGAATAATCTCATGGCTGACAAGTCATTAAAATCTAAGTCTTTAAAGGGTATATGTGTGCCCATGTGTACAGCAATCAAAGCTAAGACAGCCTTGATTTTCTCAACAGCTTTTGCAAGCTAATTCAGATTTATGCCATGTTAAAATTCAATAAGCATCTATTTCGACACTCTATAGAGAAAGCAATATTATTTGACTCAAATTCTGGGAGCAGACAACCTTCCTGTACCAATTTTCTTACTGAGTAGAGACTAATAGGACATTAATTTTACGTACATCTCCATATGTTTTATTTCTTCAGGATTTAGTCTTTTTCTTTGAATAGATGCTTGGACAACAACTTTCTTCTTACTTCTATGTAGGTCAACATTCTTATTTTTTTTAGTAAAGAAAATGAATATTAGATAAAATTATGTAGAGTGGGTATTTATAGCAATGGCCAACGTGGAAAGAAAAATAAAATCACACTCATATATCTATTTTCCCAAATACAAGTTTTTTCAAATTGTCATATCATTTTTTTCACCTCTCAAATACTCTTTATATGACCTAAAACAACAAAAAAAAAATATGACTAAAACATAAAGTAGAAAACCTTCACGTTTACTCTTCTTTTATTCAACTTCACAGCAATGAAATGGTACAAAAATCTCTTATTCCACTTCTCTTCGTAGCAATGAAATGGCACAAAAATCTCTCATTGCATCAGAAACAGTGGCAGAAACACAACACTCAGTGCATTATCATCTCTCTCTGTCACACCACACTCCCACAGATGGAAACCCATAGCACAGTAGATGGTGTTTTCTGTGAGGAAAATTAAAACACAATGGCTGGATTAGTATGACGACAGAGTACATGTCATGGTTTCTGGGAACATTTGGGACAGCTGTTTTTCATTTTGAGTGTTTGCTCCAGTACTTTCTATCATATTAACAGCTCTGCCACCTTAGAAATTTCACTGATTCTGTGTGCTTCTGCTGCTGCTGCTGCTAAGTCACTTCAGTCCTGTCCGACTCTGTGCGACCCCATGAATGGCAGCCCACCATTCTCCTCCATCCCTGGAATTCTCCAGGCAAGAACACTGGAGTGGGTTGCCATTTCCTTCTCCAATGCATGAAAGTGAAAAGTGAAAGTAAAGTCGCTCAGTTATGTCCGACCCCCAGCGACCCCATGGACTGCAGCCTACCAGGCTCCTCCATCCATGGGATTTTCCAGGCAAGAGTGCTGGAGTGGGCTGCCATCGCCTTCTCCATCTGTGTGCTTATAAGCATACAGAAATAAGGCCACAACAAGTGAGTCATGCTCAAGTCTGAACCACTTCAGAAGACACACTCAAAGAGAATCCAGAGTTCTTTTCATTCTCTCATAGGCTATGGAGAAACTACGGTAGTTAAGTCTGGACTGGCCAATCTTTTTTAAAATTACCACATAATTCTTTTTAGACCATGTGAGTTTCAAGCACTATCATCTTTTCTTCGATGGAGAAAAATATTCTGATATGAAATAGAAGTCATCTTTTTAAAACAAGATTGTTAGATAATATTAATTTAACCATCCAAAGAATTCTGTGCTTTAAGTATTCTCAGGTTTATTTTATGAACAATAAAAGTTGAATTTAGAGGGGTAAATCAATTTGCATGAAATCCACAGTCTGAAAATAGAAAGTCCTAGATTAAAACAGTTACTCTGAAGCCCTATTTGATTCTCCCTAATTTGGACTTTTCTATGTCTTGTACCGCATTGATGAGCATGGCTCAGGAAATAATGTTTTGGGAACATTTTTGTCTAAGAAATATTTAACGAGGACAAACAGTACAACTAACAATAGTGTTTATTGTCATCAGTCTCCATTAGGTATGTGTGTACATAAATGTTAGTCACTCAGTAGTGCCCGACTCTTTGGGACCCCATGGACTGCAGCCCACCAGGCTCCTGTGTCCATGAGATTTTCCAGGCAAGGATACTGGAGTGGGTTACCATTTCCTTCTCCAGAAAATCTTCCCAATCCAAGGATCGAACCCGGGTCTCCTGTACTGCAGGCAGATTCTTTACCGACTGAGCTACACGGGAAGCCCTTATGTGTGTACATATGAGAAAGTTAAAACAACAAAAAAATTCAGTGAACACTTTTGAAAGTCAATAGATCATTTTTAAAGCAAATAATAATCTTCTCTCATAGATAACTCCTAAGAATTTTAGTGGAAAATGGGAAGGTGTTTTAATCCCAGGTCACATTGAGGGTTTTTCTACTACTGGATAGATTGTTTAATCCTTTTATGTATGGGCTTTACCAGCTATAAAGTAAAAATTATACAACTTGGGTGAGTTGTAAAACAACGAATGGTGGTAAGCTTAAATTCACAATATTATGGCCTGTATAATTTAATGCTTATACACAATCAACAGATGATCCTTTATTGCCCACGTCAGATCTAGATGCTCTAGAAGACAAAAATAAACATATGAAAACACATGGTCTTCTGGAGAACCCTACCAGGTAGTTAGGGAGATAGAATTTCCAGACATAAAAGAATCAATATGCACTAGAAGACAATATATTAATAGAATCAAGTGGTATGAAACATGTTGCCCCCATCTAGCAACTATTGTTTGTCATATTTGTCCCCCAAAACAACTAAAGCTCCATTTACTTTGGGAAGTCTTTCCCAAATTTTCTGATTCGTAGATTCATTCCATGATCACTTTTTATTTGAGCTACATTTTAATCAACTTTGGTCAGTTATTACAAATATCTGTGAATTTGTTAACATACAACCTGCTTTCTCCATTAGATCTTAAGTCTCTTGATCAAAAACCACATATGATCCTTTATTATATCTTCAAAACCAGATATTTTGTTTTGCACACTGGATGTACTCCTGATTCTTTTTCCTGATTACCATGAAAACAATGATAATTGCTAGTGAGAAGTATAAATTCAGTGGAGTCACCACAGGAACAACACTTACATGAATGAGGTTATGTTACAAGTACATTGGATTCACTTGATCTTGAGTTTCTTAAGCACAAGGATTAGGTCTTTTTCACACATGTCCTTTATTTTCATCCTAGTGTGGTTCCTGACATAGTAGAAATGGTATTGTTTGACAAAGGAAGGAAAGTAAGAAGTGGAGAAGAACTGGAAGAAGAATAAGTCTGTTTACCGACCGAAGAATGGACTCATGAAAAAAGGTAGGAAATTCTAGACAAGAAGGACATTATCAGTAAAGGCAAAGTGGTTTAAATTGGCAGTGTGTGAGTGTGTACATGTATGTGAAACTATGTGGAAGGCATTCCAGCTGGAACAGGCAATTTTCTTTGTGAGGACATGTGACATTGTGTTGAATAAGTAAGATATTTTCCATACTGTAGAGGTCATACTGTGAAAGTTAGAATGAATAATTTAGAACCGGAACCAGAGGAAATGGAGCCATTACAGGTTCTTAAGATGATGAAAAGCCTTTTTAGGAAAACTACTTAAAACAGCAACATACAAAGTAGATGAGAGGAAACATTAAAGATGGAAAATCCATTTAGATCCAATTGTGATAATGTAATCATGGGGTGATGAACCTGAAACTATAGCAAAGTCAACAAAATAGAAAATCGTTTATTAAAGAATATCAATACAGTTTGAAGATTAACTGAATATGAGTAAAAGAGATAAAGGCATAGTAAATATTCTCAAACTTGTAAATGATGGAAGAGGAAGTTCACAAACTGTGGTACAATGGGCTTCCCTGGTGGCTCAGACAGTAAAGAATCTCCCTGCAATATGGGATACCTGGGTTTGATCCCTGGGTTGGGAACATCCCCTGGAGGAACATGGCAAGCCACTCTAGTGTTCTTGCCTGAAGAATCCCCATGGACAGAGAAGCCTATCAGGCTACAGTCTATAGCATCGCAAGGAGTTGGACACAACTGAACAACTGAGTACAACACAGCACAAATTAAAATAAGGAAGTACAGAATTAGCTAGCTTGACAAACTTGAGACATGATGATTCTATGTAGCATGAAGTGATGGAAAGAACATCATAGTTGAGATAAAATAAGCAAAGATTCCAGCTCGGTGCAGAGCATGAAGAAGATACTTGTTGAATTATCATTTTCATTAGGTCATTTAACATCTCTGGGTATTTAAGTTTCCTAAAATATTTTAAAAAGCACATAAATTCCTATTATAATTCAAATGCTGTTAGGATAAAATAGATGGTGATGGTTCGATTTCTTGGTTATTGTCAAATCCTAAGTTATGAATTCAAGATCTAAGGCAGAGGTATACATTTTTGCCTGATTCACATAGAAGTGATTTATCTGCTCTTTCTAGGGTCTTACATATCTACTTTCAAAGAGATGAAAGATAAAACTGTAGTGAACATAGGAGTAATTTTCTAAAACAAACAAACAAACATATCTTAGGATAGACTTAATCTTCTCTTGTCAACCAAGCACCTAGCCCTGTTTTCCTAACTATAAAGTAAGAACAAGATACCCCAACTTATTTAACTGATTTGTTCTACAAGTTTCAGCAAACACAAGGACAGGTACATTAGGAGGGTAGAAGAGGGAGAAAGTAGTTATGAGTGACAGGGGTACATAGCTGAGTTACATCAGTCTACAAGGAGATAACATCAAATGGAAGGAAAGGACCTGATCACAGGCCTTTGATGAAAAGGGAAAGCATTCAATAATGATTAAGTTAAGTGCATGGACTCTGGAATCAGAAGAGCATTTTTCTTGAGATAAAACACAGCTCCTAGCTGTGTGGCCACAGGAAAACTGCTGAAGTTAACTAAGCCACACATTGTAACATGGGCACTGTAAGAACACCCACCTCCTAGAGTTGTGAAGATAAGATGAAATATAAGCAAGTACTCAATAAACACTAACAGTTGGAACTGGACATGGAACAACAGACTGGTTCCAAATAGGAAAAGGAGGACGTCAAGGCTGTATATTGTCACCCTACTTATTTAACTTATATGCAGAGTACATCATGAGAAACGCTGGACCAGAAGAAACACAAGCTGGAATCAAGATTGCCAGGAGAAATATCAATCACCTCAGATATGCAGATGACACCACCCTTATGGCAGAAAGTGAAGAGGAACTCAAAAGCCTTTTGATGAAAGTGAAAGTGGAGACTGAAAAAGTTAGCTTAAAGCTCAACATTCAGAAAACGAAGATCATGGCATCTGATCCCATCACTTCATGGGAAACAGATGGAGAAACAGTGGAAACAATGTCAGACTTTATTTTGGGGGGCTCCAAAATCACTGCAGATGGTGACTGCAGCCATGAAATAGACACTTACTCCTTGGAAGAAAAGTTATGAGCAACCTAGATAGCATATTCAAAAGCAGAGACATTACTTTGCCAACTAAGGTCCGTCTAGTAAAGGCTATGGTTTTCCAGTGGTCATGTATGGATGTGAGAGTTGGACTGTGAAGAAGGCTGAGCGCTGAAGAATTGATGCTTTTGAATTGTGGTGTTGGAGAAGATTCTTGAGAGTCCCTTGGACTGCAAGGACATCCAACTAGTCCATTATACAGGAGATCAGCCCTGGGATTTCTTTGGAAGGAATGATGCTAAAGCTGAAACTCCAGTACTTTGGCCACCTCATGCGAAGAGTTGACTCGTTGGAAAAGACTCTGATGCTGGGAGGGATTGGGGGCAGGAGGAGAAGGGGAAGACAGAGAATGAGATGGCTGGATGGCATCAATGACTCGATGAACCTGAGTCTGAGTGAACTCCGGGAGATGGTGATGGACAGGGAGGCCAGGCGTGCTCCAATTTATGGGGTCACAAAGAGTCAAACACGACTGAGCGACTGAACTGAACTGAACATTATTAAAAGGAAACAGTATTAGATCAGCCCAGATCAGCATGAGACACCACTAACTGGTTTCAATCTTTAAATCTAAGGATTAAAAAGAGAAAAGAAAGGAGAGCAAGAGGGATAGAGAGAAATGCTAGCAATCAGGATAGGTTGAGAAAGGAAAAATGAGATAAAAATGAGGAAGAATGGGGGAAAAGTGACAGGGAAGAACTGAAAAGAGCTGTGGGGAAAGGGGACAAGGGAGAGAGTCTTATTTATTTACATATTTTAACAAATTAATTTTACTGGAGTGTATTTGCTTTCTAAGTTGTGTTAGTTTCTACTGTACAGTAAGATGAATAATCTATACATATACATATATCCTCTCTCTTTTGGATTTCAGAAGGAGTCATAGTTGACATTTCCACATATCATTCCTTTGTCCTTGAAATAGAAGTAGAACACAATAAAATTATGAATGAAACTGGAAAAAATTTTAATAGCAAAGGAAAGCTTAGTTGGAGAGCAAAAACATAAGGGAGGAAAAAAAAAAAAACCTTAGTGTTGTAAAAATGGGAATTGATTAAAAGAAGAATACAATTTCATCTAATTATTTTCTGTTCTTTTTCATATTTCTATAGCTACATAAACATTCTTGTTTAAATAATGTGAACTGCAAGCCTTCTTAGTCAAATATGGTTTGGCCCTATACACTCTTTTAAACGAAGTATGCATATAATTAGAAAAGGTACCATAATACAAAGCGAAGATATTACATTACACCAGGAAACTTAACTTCTATAAATGGAAGTCTACATTCTGGCCAACTAGCAATTTTTTTTTTTATATAATCCCTATTCATACACAATTCAGAATGATGTAATGCCAGGTTATATGTCAACTAAGCCATTCTTTCAATGAATCTCTGACCCAAATGCCTAGGAGTCTGTCTGGAGTTGATGGTATGCTGAAGAAATGAATAAACTCTATGGTATAACTATATATTATGGGTTACTCCAGTTCTCACACAAGAACCAAAAATAATTCAATTTATAATGCTCATATTACGCTAAGGAAATGAAGATGAATAAGTGATACAAGTTTACTGAGATAAAACATGCAGTTTTCTTGTGAGTTGAGAAATCATTCATATAAACAGAATTACAGATCTGATGGCCAAGAGACTTTAATATGTAAGGCATGTACATTTCTGGAGGACCACAGGGAAAACTGTAGCATCAGCACTTGTATCTGATGACCCATCTCCTCTCAACTCTCTTTTCCTCCTGTATATCCAGATACATGTACCCAGACGCTCATCTATGTCTCCTCCAAACATAGGACTCCAAACCAAGTCCCTATACTCCATTTTTGGCTTTGGACCCTTCCCATAATATTATCCCATCTCTCAAGTACCCCTACCAAGTTATTTGCTACCCAACATGGCACAAACAAACCAGGCTAAAGGGTTCCTGAATATTCATAGGTGAATTCCTTTCTAGTTAACATATTTGAATGGGAATGTGAAAAAGAAAATAATAAAGTTCAGTGATCATGCTGTGAGAAGATAACTTGTTAGATCGTTTGCTAGAAATATAGAGCACCCATTATTTTATGCCACACATAGTCTGCTTTTAACTATGGCATTCTAGTTTGTATCAGGCAATAATCTTAATCAAAATTTGTCTTTTCAGAATCCTATTATCTGAGAGGTCGAGCATGGTCGGGCATGTTGGGGCATGTCGTGACAAAAAGCCCCAGAAAAGTGTGGTGGAAGGTCCCGGTGGTTGGCCATCCCCAAACAGGAACCGAAAGCAGACCAAACTTCCCGGAACCAACCCCATGGCCTGGCCCAACAAGTGCCAATCACCACTACAGCCCACATTTCCTACCTTATGTGGGAGGCCCTGGCTTGAATGCCAGCCCTGACTATAAAACCCACTCCCAACCCTCATACCTCGCAGACTCCCTTCCCTTGCCTGCTCACCCCCGGGAGTTCTGCCCGAGAGCGACCGCCCAATAAAGGTTTCCATCGACGGTCCTTAGAGGTGGCTTTTTCTTCCTGCGGCATTTCTAACATTATCTTCTCAAATCATTTGTAGCACAAAACCAAAACTGAGAGGATGAGAATGAAATGAAAGGTGCTTCTGCTCCCCATTTCTCCACAGCTGTCAGATGAAACCGGTTGCTGTTGCAAGAGTGATCTTCACTGTCTGCATGGAATTGCCAGGTGTGCACCTGTCAGAAGCGCTATTCCTCTCCCCCAATTTCCACTACCCATCCTTTTTTCCTCCTTCCTTCTTTCCCTCTCTCTGAGACCACATCGTGTCCTACAGCACCTCAGATATTTAGGATCGCATCATTTCCACTGACTCCTAAGGATCAGCACTGATGCAAACTCAATTCGCATATGAAGCGTTTCTGGTACAGCATACTGAAATTTACATAGAATTGAGCAATGTTCTTAAATCAAACCAGGGCACATTTGAAATACCAAAGCATAACCTCAGGCAATAAGCCAAAGGTTACTGAAAGGAGGATCAGCTACTGCCGAATCAGCTACACCACGTGGGTTGGGTATATAATGGTGCAAGAAGAAGAGATTGAGCCAGGCCATCTCAGTTGCCTTTTATCTTCTGGAATGGCTTGGGGCTTTGGGCTTTTTCTAACCCCATGAATTTGCATTGCCCTAGGCGGTTGTCACATCACACTGGAAAAGAGCAGACTCCCTAGACAAAAGGTCGTAAACCCTTCTGCTCAGCATTGACTATTGCACAAGCTTTTAGACAACACCTTTTTATGACCTCTCTGTTTGCCCATGTCTATCATTTCTTACAGGGCCATCACTTTGTGAACCAAATTATTAACTCCCACATTTATTCAAATCTGGGCTCCATGAAGTGCCAGATTCAGCATCAAACTCCAGCCCATGCTAGAGGAGGGAGTAATAATTCATTTGAAATCAAAGGTGGAGAATGTTAACAGCATTCTAGAACACCCTAATGCTCCCTAATGATACACTGTAAATGAATCTCCTATGAATGCACTTTTATTTTTTCTAATCTATTTTACTTTTAAACTCTACCTCATTTGGAATATGAGTTTCTCTAAGAACACAGGAAGCACTAATTCAATGTTAGTTTCTTAAAAATATATATGTGTAGCAGTGGAACCCATAATAGTTCTTTCTGAAAGAGGGCAAATGTCTATCTTCAAAAAATAAAACATGGAAGCAATAGCAGTTTGGGAGTCAGTATGAAAGTGAAAGTTGCCCAGTCCTGTCTGGCTCTGTGACGCCATGGAACAGTTCATGGAGTTCTACAGACAGAATACTGGAGTGGGTAGCTGTTCCCTTCTCCAGGGGATCCTGCCAACCCAGGGACCTAACTCAGGTCTCCCACACTGCAGGTCGATTCTTTACCAGCTGAACCACCAGGGAAGCCCTGGGAGTCAGTATAGCTGAGGGCAAATCCCGGCTTTCCCATTTATGCTCTTGAAACATTAAGTGAGTGGTTTCACCTCTTAGAGCTTCAAATGAATCTTTTGAGATTAGGGTTAATAACATTTGCTTCTCTGGGTTGTTTTGAGGACTAAATGATACAAAACATGTAAAGAATCTCACAAAATAATGTCTAACATATAACACTTATTCCTCTCCTTTAGCAAGTTCTTTTTCAGAGTTTCCTCTTTATTTTTAAATTATTTTTAATTACTTTTTGGGGGGGATATAATTGCTTTACAATGTTGTGTTAGTTTCTGCTGCAGATGCAGACATATAGAACAGATATATTCTCCACTTTGTCACTGTGATTTGTGCTGCTCTGATGTAAAAGTGCTTTTTAAAACTCCAAAAAGGTTCTTGCCTGATTCATTAAATGGGTGTTATAATCAGTACCTTTCAGCCTTAATATTTGAAGATGTAATTACATTATTATCTTTTATATAAGATCATATGCTCAATATGTCTCATTATGGTCACATAAGTATTCTCATTGAATCATACAGACTTCTGAAAGAAAATTACATTCTCTCTCTCTCTGACTCTCCATGCAACAAGGTTTTCATTTCAACTGTTGAGTAATGCTCTTAAGTCCTAAGACTAAGATCTATAACTCTACTATGAGAAGGTCTTGAGTTTTCACTCACAAATAACACTAACTCACTTTTTGTATGTCTTTATACAGAATCTTTATGATCTTTTAGAAATTAAAAATGCATAAAACCTGTTTTCCTCATTCCCTTTCTCCCATGCTTTTGAAAGGCATGTCTGCTTTTCTGTCAGTACCTATAACCCTAAGAATAAGGAGAAACTAGAAGCCTGAAATACAGATAGGTATTAAGATATTCATAGGACATTGCCAGAAATGGGCATTGATCCTGAAGCCGTGCATCCAGGTTCAAATTCTATGGCATGAGCCACATCTGCAGGTCAAAATCTTTGTGTAAAAGCATAGCTCTCTGTAAACTTCCTGGACATTCTCCTCTCTGTGAGCATTCACCATTGCTTTCTTCTACTGCGATTGAGGTTCTAGTTCGACATGCTTAGCTTCCGTGTTCTATAAAAGCAATACCTCAAATAAAATTTGTCAAATCATTTTCAAATCAAATTTATAAGTTTGCCTCTAAGCTAGGACATAGAAAGATGATATTTCTTTAGTCCTCTTATGTTTTGCTGGTGCTAAGTTGCTTAGTTGTGTCCGACTCTTTGCGACTCCAAGGACTGTAGCCTACCAGACTCCTCCGTCCATGGGATTCTTCAGGCAAGAATACGGGAGTGGGTTGCCAATTCATTCTCCAGGAGCTCTTCCTGACCCAGGGATCTTAACCCCATATCTTAACCCCATATCTTAAGTCTCCTGCATTGGCAAGTGGGTTCTTCATCACTAGTTCCACCTTTATGTTTTAGTGTTATAAGGCAATGGCACCCCACTCCAGTGCTCTTGCCTGGAAAATCCCATAGACGGAGGAGCCTGGTGGGCTGCAGTCCACGGCGTGGTCAGCAGTCAGACACAACAGAGCGACTTCACTTTCACTTTTCACTTTCATGCCCTGGAGAAGGAAATGGCAACCCACTCCAGTATTCTTGCCTGGAGAATCCCAGGGACAGGGGAGCGTGGTGAGCTGTCATCTATGGGTTGCACAGAGTTGGACACGACTAAAGCGACTTAGCAGCAACAGCATATACTATTAGAGCTCACCTCAAATTCAATTTCAGAAATTGTCAAGGTGAAAGATATCAAAAGTGGGCTGTATGAATTATGCCAAAGACTATGCCATTTCAAGATCAGGATGTTTCAGTGATCAAAGTTTCCTAGTCTATGAAAGCTATTAGCTGTTATTATCTAACTTATAAGTGATTATTAATAGAAGGGAAAGAGTTCTTTAACTATTTCCTTTCTATGGCTTTCCGCCTTAAGGTGACCTCTATACATCACTACCAAATATAAAAAAGTACCAAATAAAAATAAATTTCCAGTTCTCTCATATGATTCACAGCCTCATGCCTGAAGCAAATCTGTAAGACCAGACATTATTTCACAGTGTTATGGGTTGAATTGTGTTGCTGGAATAGCTATGTTGAAATCCTAGCCCTATCACACCCTCGTTGCTATTGTTTAGTCATATAGTCATGTTCAACTCTTTGTAACCCCATGGACTGCAGCACACAGGTTCCCCTGTCCTTCAGTATCTCTGGGAGTTGGAACAATCACCCCTCAGAATGTGGCTTTATTTGAGGATACAGGGTTTTTTTTTTTTTTTTATTTTGCTAAGTGAAGATATACTTGAGTAGGATCGGTCCTTAACCCAAAGTAACTGACCGCCTAAAAGCAGAGAAAAATTGAGATACAGACACAGAAGGAAGATAGCCATGTGATGACTGAGGCAGAGATTGGAGTTATGCTATCCAAGGAATGTGCAGGGCTACCAGAAGCTGGAAGAGGCGAGGAAGGATCATTTCCTAAACTCTCCAGAGGCCTTATGGGTCTGTCAACCTTGATCTTGGACTTCTTATTCTCAGAACTGTAAGACAATTTTGTTTCAAGCCTCTCCATTTGTGTTGTTAAGCAGCTCCAGGAACCAACAGTTTTGTGAGTCCTCTAAATTTTTGGCTCCAACTTGAGGACTCACTTTCCCATTATCACTTTACCCAGCCCTTAGATTTAAAGCTGCAATGCTTTCTCTGGTTTTAGTTTTTATCTCTTAACTATAATTAATGATCATCCCCCAAGATTTTATGAGACACAGGTACACCAGAGCCAGCCCATACCAGTTTATAGCAACCAACTGAAATTTTGAAAGCCAATTGCTAAATGCAGCCATAACTTTAAAAATTACATTGTATAAGCTTTAAATTAGGTGGATTATACTAAGACAAAGGTAATGAATATCAAAACTCATCACTTCCTAATTATCTGACTACATTTTACTACAATCCATGCTCTTGATGCTACTTATATCAATTTATCTGTTCAATGGAAACAGTAGGGGAAAAAATGTACTACTGCCCATTTTTTTCCAACTCATACTGGAAGTTTGAAATCAGCTATGGTAGAAATATTTACACCATGAAAACTGTCAAAAGCTGCAAGTCAGCTATTTCCATATTTTCAAACAGCTAACTGTAAACATTTACCAGCACTCCACTGAAACAACCGTTAAGTCCATTCAAACTGGGATGGCTACAGAAGAAAAGAGCAAATTAGGTTTATTAAAGCTATCTATTTTCTGGGCCCTGCTATGCACAATTCAGTAGGACATCAAGTAAAAGGAAATAAAAGACTCTATTACAAACAATGAAGGCAGAGAGATTTGACAGGGATTATGAAGAGGGGATAAGACAGACTTAAATGCTGGTGACCTACTTTAGTATTGTCTAGTGAACCTCTCAGGAAAGTGTTTAGCTCTGGTTATAAATATTAATTAGATTCCAATCAGAGTACTATTTAAAGAATCTGTGCTTCTTAGGAAGAGATATTTCAGAAATATATTAGATGTATATAGAGCATACACATGTTGTTCAAGTTGGTAACAAACCAGATGATTTTACTTAGTTAAACAGACCCAACTCAGCTACAAAATTATATACAAACTGAATGACATAAACAGGCAGGGAAAAATCTTTGCAGCTTTAGCAGATATGTAATGAATAAGATCAACAGTCTCAGTTTTGCTAGGACACCTTCCTTGTTAAACACATAACCAGCTGAACAAGAACAAAACAAAGAGGAACAACACATTTAAAACAAAGATTTAAAGAACCCCACACCCATTAAATATAAAAGATACTTCCTAAAATTATTAAAGCTAACCTGAGGCTGTTAACTGCTTGATATTCCTCTGAACTGTGGGGAGTAGAATCTCAGGTTAGAGACTTTGTCCTAATCCTTGAACTCTGTGCCAGCCGAACTGGGAAAGCTGAAAGCTTCCAATCAGTGACAGAGAGAAGGTAGAAGCCTTTTTTTTTTTTTCCCCTTTCACCACAAGGCCAGCAGCAGATTAAAGAGTGACATTTAAGCACAACATACACAGTCTTAGAGAGTGTACTTTTACTCTAAACACTGTCTCATACCAGGAAGTGTTCTAAGGGTGGAATGTGTGAAGCTTACATCACATCACTCTGTTTTTGTGACTGAGACATTCTTTTAAAACTTGTCATCTGAGTTCAACAGTGTTCCCACTTCATTAGCTACTGGATTTTTTTAAATGATAATAAATAAGAGGCTCTCTTTCTTTCTCTGTGAACACAATCCAACTAGGGAAGAAACCCAGTCTCTTAAAGTTCCCCACAGTTTAATGACCATTCTTAGACTCCTAGCTAGTTGCTTAGTCATGCCTGATTCTTTGCAACTCCACGGATGGTAGCCTACCAGACTCCTCTGTCCATGAAATTCTTCAGGCCAGAATACCTAGTGTTTCACCAGTCCCTTCTCCAGGGGATCTTCCCTACCCAGGGATCAAACTCAGGTCTCCTGAATTGCAGGTGGATTCTTTACCATCTGAACCACCAGGGAAGTCCTAGATTCCTTGGGCATTTAAACGGACAAAGGGCAAATACAGCTCATATATAATGCGGTCAGATACAGGATGCATGTAATAAAGAAGTCTGGGTCTAGACACTTATATTATAAATACAAATAATACAGTAACCCTAACTTTTAGGATTTTACTTTTCAATATATTAGGCTTGGGGAAACATCCTGAATTTAGGTTGTTGCTGGAAGATACAATCAATTATGGAAATAAGAGAAGGTTGGAGATGGATGAGAAAAGCAGAAGTAGGAAGTCAGCACTGCTAAGACTGAGGGCTTAGCGACATACAGGAAAAAAAAATTGCTCTGAAGAGTTTTTCCCTCCTATTTTTTTTCTCTTTACTCCCCATGTGCCCTCTTCTTGTTGATGACCTTACTTCCTCCTCAGCCCACATCCTAGACCCAGTACTACAGTTCTTGTTAACTAATCCTCCAAATCAATGTGTTAGGGCTAACAGCAATTAGTTAAAGCTCTAACACATTTTTTTTCATCATAGAAAAATCTTGAAAACAAAATATTCTCAAGACCCAAAAGTAAAAAAGACCCTTATTTTTGAACATTTTGGGTAAGGAATGTCCTCAGATCAAACCAAATAAAGCAGTAGTGACAGCATTCATAAAATCTATTAGTAGCCTACTAAGACTACTGTGATTCTAACACATTTTGAAAATGATCATTTTGGCATTCAAAACATCTCTATTTTAAACTAAAATGTCATAAAGCATTAAGTTGAGAAATTTTAAAGGTGTAACATAATTAAACTTTTCCTAAAAAGTTTATGTTTGTTTTATATTGCACTGGCACAAAGTATTAATTTACATATAGATCATATTTTTACTTTTGGAGATGTTTCTCTGCAGAAATCTAAAACAGAAAAAACCATTTTGTAATTACCTTCAGTATCAAACACACATTTTACTGTCTGACTCACAGCAAAGAGGTGTTCCTCTTTTGTACAATCACATCGATGATCATTTAAAAATAAACTATTTTTATGGACCAAGTTCAAGTTAGATACTGTTTGTATGCTACTTTTCTCAACCAGCCCTATGCTGAACTTTGTAAGGGCTTTATGACAAAAAAAAATTAAGAAAGAAAAAATCCTCTTCATTATATTTATTACCCAATGATCTTGTGGTTTTCCAAATATAGGACAAAGCATGAAGTTTTATCAGTGAGTTGAGATTTAGATTTGTTCCCCTTTGATTGGGTCACTTAATTTAGAGCCTTTTTTTTTTTTTTTTTTTTTTTTTTTT
>SJYC01117961.1:0-23308 GCA_006408675.1 Madoqua kirkii | reverse complement strand
TTTAGAGCCTTTTTTTTTTTTTTTTCATTTCTTTCTGAGAGAAGACACAACCTGTAATTTCTGTCATGCTGACAAGAAAACTTTAGCAACTTTCTCCCCGATATGAAATATTTTACTCAGAAGGCCTATTTTCTATCCTTAGGCTTCTTGGATATGGCTCTGCTAAAAACATACTCTGAGATGTACCTGCCCATGTTCTCATAAGTGTAAAACCTGAGTGATGTCCCTGGGAAAGACCAAGAACACAAGTACTTATTTGTCTCAGAAAGAGAGGGGTCCCTATTTTGAAAAATCCTAATGGAATCCCAAATATTAGTTTAGTAGACTGAAAAACAGTACCCTCTGCTTGAAGATTCTTAACACAAATTCAATGTTAAATCAAAACTCTAATCCACAGAGCTCATAATAACTTATTTGGTAGAAGTGGCTCAGAGACATAGATGGCATGCTTTGGGTTTCTTTTAAATAGCTGGGGAAAGAAAAAAGATAAATTACCAAAGACAATTTTTTACTAGTTAGATTCAATATTCTTCCTCCATAATTAAGATAAAGGTATATCAGCAACTTTCCCGTTTTAAAATCTAGCACTCAGTAATCATATAGATTATTCTGGCTATTTAATTTTTCACATCTGCTTGTGTTGCCATATGTAATGTTTGATAAGACAATTAACTTTGGTTGCACACTCTCAGTGAACTTTTGGTGGAATTATTACACCTTACATTAGTACAAAATTATCAGGAAAGGCTTCTCTGAAGCAAAAATGTTTCCATATAGGAAGATGAGGAATGGGGAATGATACATGTTAAAGTATCATTGTTAAAGTATCATGTTAAAGTATCAAGGTTAAAGACATTTTTCTGCCTCTAGTATTTGTTACCAGTTCTAGAAGTTGTAGTTACCCGGCAATTTTGAAAAACTGAACCTTGAAGTCTAATCAAAATGTAGGTGCTTTCAACTAAAACAGGACATTGAAACTACAGAGAGCAGCAGGGGTGGGAAATTTTCTGTTGCTCTTCTTGCCTACGCTTTACGGTACAAGGGTTGGCCCCGGTTTGGTCCACCTGCCAGCAGAGTTTAAAGTTTCCGAGGCTTGGAGGAACACAATGACTTGGATCTAACAGCCTAAATGGGCAGATGGGAATTTTTGCAGCGTTGAGGAAGCCGTTAAACTCCGGTTAAGCAAACTTTTCTTTTTTTTTCTTTTTTTTTTTTTTACTGTGTCTGTGCACACGACAGACCTCTCTCCTGGATCCGAAATTATTTCTGATAATCCAGAATATACCAAAAGCCTGAAGACATATGGCTGGGAAATGAAACAACCCTGGAGTGTGGCCACATCATTATTTTGTGTCTCATGGTACCAGATGGGCAGTCGGTGAATGGCGCTGGGATCTGAATGGACAGTGTTATACCGTGAATTTTTCCCCCAATGGAGCTGAAACAGACATTTCTCTCTTGTCTTTTGGTCTCTAGCACTCGGAATTTCCCTCTCTCTGCAATATCAATTAACTCAACTTTGCAGTGAGGTGGCCAAAAAGGAAGAGGATGAAGAGGGCTTAATAATCTTGTAAGTGCTGGGCGAGTCACAGCGCCCTGGGAACTGCAGCTGCGACCCACCGCGTCCTGTGCGGATTTCAGGACTTAAACCGCGCGCAGGCGGCTATGGGGTGGACAGTGCATTTGAACCACGGAGGATAGACACCCGGGCTCGGAGGGGTGTGCCAATCTCCAGGCAGCCTTGGAGGCCGCCGCTGACTCTCATCGATAGTATTTTATTACCATTTTCATCGTTCTTGAAAAGTCATGGAAGATTGCCCGCTGCCCGACCTCAGAGACATCGAGCTGAAGCTGGGACGCAAAGTGCCCGAGAGCCTAGTGCGCTCGCTCCGTGGGGAGGAGCCGGTTCCCCCGGAGAGGGACCGAGACCCCGGAGGGGGGAGTGGGGGCGGCGGCAGCGGTTGCAGCAGCAGCAGCAGCAGCAGCTGCTGCAGTTTCCCTCTCTCCTTGTCGTCCTCCTCTTCATCCTCCCCAACCTCTGGCTCCCCGCGACCCAGCCACTCCAGTAGCACCCTGGAGAGGCTTGAAACCAAGCTTCACCTCCTCAGGCAAGAGATGGTGAGTGTGGTGCGCCGGCTGTGGGAGTGGGAACCCAGGTAGCAACACCTGGGGGTGGAGCAGGGGAGAGAGGGTGACTGGGGTGGCGGAGCAGAGGGCTGGGTGCATGGGAAATACTGGTGAGAGGGGTGCGCAGCAGGCGCGCATATGGATGTAGCTGCAGGAAGCTTGTTTACCGGAGACTTTGCTGAGTCGCAGTTGCTAAGACGGGAAAGCCTTCTCTGCTTTGTGTACTTTCTGAAGCCAACTCGCTGCTACCGGCACTGACCATTTGGCTGCCGGTCCACAGCCTCACAGCATAAACCCGCCGGAGGGTCTGCAGTTACTGTACCCATCTGGGGCCTGCTGTCTGCCGTTCACACTTTCGTTTCCAAACGTGGGTCGGTCCGTCGCGCTCATTGCAAAAACACTTCCTGGTTTGCCGAAAGGTGGCGCGGCGGGGTCCCTGCAGCCCTTCTCCCTGGCTCACTCCTCTTACACCACTACGGCTCCCGCCCTTTGGTGCAACCCCCAAGCCACTGTGGAGCTCATACTCCACTGCTGGTTCCGAAGACAATGGCTCAGTCGTCCTCGATGTCCTTCTGAATAGCTTGTTTCACGGTTGATCCAAAAGAGCAGTGATCCCTAGGCCCAGGGATTTGCTAATAACCACTTCCTACCCTTCCCCCTCAGTGCTCAATCTGCAATTGTTTTCTGTGCTGTTTGCAAACGTTAGCCCAAGAATAGGACAATAAGGCTAACAAGGGTCCTAGAATACTTGTTATTCCGGATTTACTTAAAAACACTTTATTTACTCGCAGTGAACTCGGGCAAATTACTTAACCTCTCTAGGCCTCGGTTTATTTTTTACAATGAACTGGCTGGAGGAAACGATTCCTTCCCAAATCCTTTTAAGATGACCACACAACAAAACCGCATTTCCCACCAGCTTGGAAATGAGGACAGTAACAACTGGAGCCTCAGCCACTTCTACATACATCGTATCTATAGGGGCTTTGCATGAAAGAGAAGTAACCGTTAGTGTTACCCTAGCTCCTCTCTTTTTGCAGTCGGAACTCTGGCAGGGAATAAATTCCACAGCATAAAGTAATCTTGGCAAACATATTTGTACAAAAAGCCATTCTTCAGAGATCATGTCCTATGCTCAGAATTTTTACCACACTATCAACACAAGGGCTCCAAAAACCTCTCTTAAGATCTCTTAAACTGGTCTACTTAAGAACTTTACTTTTTATGCCTCAAGTATCCATTTTCTTCCCAACTGGAATGCACCAGATGTTGAAAGCAAACATGTAGAGATTCATACATACATAGTTCTATGTATGCATATATATACATATGTAATGCTATATTTCACTAAATATATACACACACCACAGGTTATACATATTACTCAATAATTATTCAGTAAGCACATTTACTATATCTGGTAATTAACCAGGTGCTCAAAATACACAACATATAAGTTCAAGGAGCCTATTTGTTTCTCCTATTGCTGCTAAGTCACTTCAGTTGGGTCTGCCTGTGCAGACCTCGCAGACAGCAGCCCGCTGGGCACCCCCGTCCCTGGGATTCTCCAGGCAAGAACACTGGAGTGGGTTGCCATTTAGGGCTCTCAAATCTCTTGCACTCCCCATTTATATTTATATTAATAGTATATCAAGCCAAGTGTATCGAAGAATTTTGTAAGATTTTTAGAAAATTAATAACAATTTTCTAGCCTTGTTTATTTTTCTCCATGAAAATGTCATAGAATTCATAAATATCTGTTTTCCCAAGCCATACCTTGCTATATATGATGATTATGTTATACAAGAAAATACATTAAAAAATAACAAATGGAAACAGCAACAGCAGGAGCAGATTATTAAACTGACTATATTTTCTACGTGAAGCATAGTTATCTATGCATCTGGGAGAGTTTATGCCAGAGCAGATGTTTTTATCTTCGACTTTGTCCTCTAATAAAGGTCTCCGCTGAGCAAATGATAACGCTGACACTGGCCATGGGAGTTTAGAGGGAAGGAATCAAAAACAGGTATATTTCCCTGCCAATGAGATAATTTTCCACCATTTTATGTCACTCTTGTGGGTGCTAAAACCTCCAGCTTCAGCATAATTGCAAAGCAACATATTTGTTTTTATGTAGACTTGGCACTTTTGTTATAAATGTGGAACAGATGTAGTTGTACAGTTCTTTCTGTCTCCTAGCATCCTCCTGGAGGGAAGTTGGGGTGAGGCCTCTGTGAGTTGTATGTTCTTTTCTGCTCTCTCCTGTGAGAACTGAATCAGCCTGTTTGGACTTATGCCTGACCCACATTTTATGCTCATTACTTTGTGTTCACAGATTTTTCTTCTGGGTGATCTGGAATTATCAGGCTTGGGTCTTGCCCTCAGAACTCCTTCCTATAAAACACCTTAGGCTTGTACAAGACTTTCTGGACACTTGGCAGGAATTAAGACTTCCTTCTTTTCCTATTAAAATGTATGTGCTAACCATTGACAAAAGGCACCATAGACTTCTAAGATAGAATCTCAACACTTTAAATTCTTTACACACACCTGGTTTTCTCATTGTCTCTCTCTCTCATCTCCTTTTATGGTTTTGTGAATCATTACCTTAACTCTTATCTGTAAATATTACAATCAAAGCTCTTAGAGGCTGTGAGACTCAGGTGTAAAGGAAGAAAGATGAAAGAGATTGAAGTGGGGAGGAGCTGTTTCTGTGGCCAAACTTCTTAACCTTGAAACTCTTGTTAGCAACATGAATAGCATATGTTCACGTGGGAAGAAAGAGTGTGGGAAGGAAAATATTGGAAAAAGAAATTTTCTGGCATATATTTGATTGCTGCTGTTTTTGTTTTTGTTTTAGTCATGTCTGACTCTTCTGTGCCCCCATAGACTGTAGCCCACCAGGTTCCTCTGTCCATGGGATCTCCCAGGCAAGAATACCAAAGTGGGTTGCCACTTCCTTCTCCAGGGGAACTTCCTGATGCAGGGATGGAATCTGTGTCTCTTGCATTGGCAGGTGGATTCTTTACCACTGAGCCACCAGGGAAGCCCGTATATTTGATACAGTAGGGCAATTCAAAGTAACCATCAGGATATGAGAGGGAGCACATTTTCCCAGTGTGTAAAATGTTTTTCAATTTAGAGATAAGGAAATTTGACAATACAATAAGCAAATGCAGGGATATATATAGGAAATTTATAACAAAATTGGAAATAGATGTCTGATGTCTTGTGCAAAGAAGGCAATGGCACGCCACTCCAGTACTCTTGCCTGGAAAATCCCATGGGTGGAGGAGCCTGGTAGGCTGCAGTCCATGGGGTCACTAGGAGTTGGACACAAGTGAGTGAGTTCCCTTTCACCTTTCACTTTCATGCATTGGAGAAGGAAATGGCAACCCACTCCAGTGTTCTCGCCTGGAGAATCCCAGGGACGGAGGAGCCTGATGGACCGCTGTCTATGGGGTCGCACAGAGTCGGACACGACTGACGTGACTTAGCACGCATTCAGGCAATATTTGTTCACTGCTCTTCAGTTCACAGAGTGTTTTATTATCTGTCATATTATTTGAGTCTCAGGTCATAACTGAGAAATAAGTATCTTCACATTTTGGGAATGAGATCATTGTGGCTTAGAGTGGTTGAGAAAACAGGCCAGGGTCACACAGCTAGTTAGTAAACAAAATCACAATTTGAATGCATACATCTGACTCCATGTACTATGCTTTCCCCCCATTCTAGTCTGCATCCCAATAAATTCTCTTCAAAATACAGAATAATTTTTATAAATCTGTGATAAGTCTCAACCTCTACAGTACTTAAAGGAACAACAAAAAGAAGTCATCATGAAGTCATGTCATGGGTAGTTTCAGATATTGGTTCATTCAGTAACCAACAAATATTTATTAACTGCCAACAATGTACCAGGCCTGCCTTGAGACACTGGGGATTTGGTACAAAATGCTTACTTTAAAAAGTCAGTCTTTGGAGGCTCTGTCTTATATTTGAACTTTTCATTCTACTATCTATGCAGACTTCACTTGCAAAGATTTCTTAAGAATAAGACTTTAAGTATTGCTTATCAAATACTGTTCTAAGTTTTAGAACATCACATAATATCTGAAATATTTTTCTAATAAGTGTAAATAATCTCTGTCAAAAGTTGTGTTTACCAGTTAGTAGTAAATTTTATACTGCAATTTTCTTTAACAAGATGTTCCAGGGATTTTAGTGTTATCTCAATAACATCTGTACCATACCTCTAGTTTAAGACTGAACATTATATTTGTTGATTTACTCTGGAAAAATTTTGAAATTTATAAGATTATAATGGTAATCACTCAAGAATCAGAATCTGGAGTTAGAAGGGATCTAATGGACCCACCCAAGTTTGCTTTCCTAGATAATTCCTGTTCAAAACAACAGAGTATGCTGAATGAAGTATATACTCCCTATTTATGACACATTCCAGATTTTTGGAATTTTAGTCAATTCTGTGTCATGCTGGAATGGTTAATGCTGTGCCATTAAGAATGACTAATCTGAAAATATTGTTTCCTCATCCCATATTTTAGCAACTACTTTTGCAGCTGTGTAATAGTAAGGGATAAACAATTTCAAATTAGTTATTTTTGTCTTACTATTAAAGCATTCAAATACCCCCATCTAATTCTTCAACTTTTGCTTTAATAAAATTTTCTAGATAATATCCAGGGCTAGACACAAACACACATAAATACAAGGCACATAATAATACTAGAACATAAACTGAAAAATTTTGAAAGGATAGAATTATATTTGTTTTTTTTTCAATACTTTCTCTTGTCTGTCTTTTCCATGCCCCTTCTCATAATGTCTATTTTGTAATAAAAAATAAAGTTACTTTATATTTCCTCAAAAAGTGATCCTAATTTCATTAAATTAATTTCACAATTGCTTTGGACATGTTTCAGATTAGGCTAGGAGATGTCTATCATTTGTTCCATAATACTGTTTCAGTAGTAGTATTACTATTTTATCATGTAGTTGTTTTTTTTTTTTATTTCAATTGGATAAAACTTTATGTAAAACTCTTGGGTATATACTTGAGAAGTCATAACATGGAAGGCATTTTCCTTGAGGAGTTCACAAGACAGCTGAAAAGATAAGATGGGGAAATAATTTTGCCAGGGAAAGATTACAAACCAATATGTCATCATGCCATAGTGGAAATCGGACATAACTGCTGAAATTAGAAGATAAAGCTCAGGAGATTTCTCATGACAAATGTGTCTTGTACAAGGAATAAAAAGTGCTGATAACCATGCAAATTAAGGGCTAAATATTAGTAATAAAGACATCAAAGAGAGGAGAAAATCTGATTCCTAAACAGTAGCTTCTTCTGTTATTTTGCACATGAAATGTTATTATACTTAATCTAAGAAATTATGTTGGTATGTGTTTCCTTACACAGTGACTTAAAACTAACAGCAGTGTAGGCAAAGGTAGTAATTTTTCTTTGCTAGAAACACATAGAATTCAGAGGATTTGTGCAAAACTTTTAAAAAAAGTAAAACATCAAAGAACTGATGAGCCCTGCCCTATCCCCAGGAATGTACATCAAATGGAAAGAATTACCTTCCATTCAAGTTGTATAACCATACTGCTTTAGTCTTGAGAGACCACAAACTTTATGAGCATTTTTCAACTTCTCATAAAAGATTATGTTTACTTCCTTGGTAGAATAAAAACATTGTTTACCTTCCATTTTATGGTAATGAATCATAATTAAAACACTTTCTCACTTAAGACTTTAGTTTTTGAAGATACTACTTCTGAAACCATGATTTATGGCTGGAATCTCTGAGATTCCTGACAAGTTGTTATTTTTGTTTCCTTTTAGGGGGGCAGGGACAGTTCTTTGAAGAACATTCCTTTTTAATTGTCTTTTAAAGCTGTTTAGTCACTACTCAAGTGGTGAACCTCTTGTTCGGTGGAACCTTCGGAAACTTTGGAATCAGACAAGCTGGGATTCCCAGTCAAGCCTAGAGCAAGTCAGCGTGCAGACAAACCACCGGGCCCACCAGCCTGCCAAGGCCCTGAACCCTGTTCTTGCAGAGACTTTTAGTCCATCTTCCCTGGTGGGAGGGCCTGTCCAGTTCTCAGCAACCCTCATTCTAATCTTGGCTCTTCACTCACTGCTATGTGGCATCTGCAAGTTATATAACTACTCTAGGACTCTGCTTTCTGTTAACATAGTGATTAAAGCATCTCTCATAAGGCACTGTAAGAATCCAATGAAATAATATACTTAAAAAATCAGCTATCATCGATGCATCCAAAAGCAGTAAGAATGATGACAGTAATAGGTGTTGTATCAGTTACATGGCTGTTCTGTTGATCGCACACAGAGATCCTTGATGGGACTGATCAAGTTGCGGGCACCTCTTCTATCAGGGTGACCATCATAGCACTTATGCATCAGATCTTCCATAGAGACCGCCTTTCCATAAAAAGCAGAAAAGAAACCTGTGAAGCCTTTCCCCAGCTTTAGTACAAGCAAATTATAATAGCAAAAAAAAAAATTGCAGAACTTAATTTCTTTAGGAAATCTGAGGAATTGAGACTAGTATTTGATTACTTATCATGAGACTTTTCTATGTAGAAGGCACTGTGTCAGTTTAACAGTTATATGCACTATCCCATTCTTATAATAATCATAGCTAAATATATTATTCACAAATATTTTTTATAGATAAAGCATTGAGGCTTGCTGTTAATGCTCAAAACTACTGAGAGAGTGGGGATAAGCTAGGTTGGGGTCAGAATTTGAGCCTGTGTTGCTACATTTCACCTTTTAGAGAACCCTGTTGCCCATATTGACACTCAGGTTTAAGTGTACATGTGTGATTATCTTCTAGAATTTACAAATGAGTTAAACTGTGTGGTTATTTACCATAAACCCTCCAAGGAGGAACAAAAACTAAAGACATCTGTCTTAGGAACAACCAAGATTTGGACGAACATGTTTAAAATCAGCTTGTTTCCAGTATTTGTATCCTTTCTTTTTTCCACCATCACCAACATCCCCATAAATACTTTTCTACAAAAGCTGCTGGTGAATTAATGTCCTGCCTTGACTAGCTCAAGGCTCAGAGTTCAAGGCTGGAGCTCAATTGTGTTCATGACTTGGAGTTTTAAAAACTTACCACTGGTAACATTTTAGTTCCCTGAGACATTCTCTGAAATTAAACTTGGCCCTTAGATAACTCACTAGAAAGTAGTAGAAATGAGAAATCCTTAACACCTGCCAGGACTTTACAGATGTGTGCTCAAAACACCTTGACCCAAACTGTGCTCAGTGTAGTCATAGAATTTCATAAGGAAAAATTATATTTTCAAAAAAGGGGGATAAATACTGTGCTCAATATTTATTTGCTAATTTTACAGATAAGGAAACTATAGCTCACTGGGGTTAATAATTTGACTAGGTCACCATAAGTGGTTTCCCAGCCATTCATTCAAACAAGAACCACTGGGTATCTGCTGGATCCAAATTATTCCCAAGCAGTGCTATATCTCAACACCATGAAGTGTGCATTTATTGTGAATGGACATTTTTAGAATAATTTCATTACACAACTACCAGTGAATATTTTGGTATCCCTTTAAAATATTATTGTTTCCTTTTGAACTTAAATATATGCTCTCTTATTTAAAAACTTTCAGAAATATTATATAAAGGAAAACAAAAGTCCCATTTTACCTACCCTTAACACATCTTCCCTGTTGCTCCTTACCCCAAAGGAAACCACTGCTGGCAATTTGGTGTGAATCCTCTTGGGTGTTTCTCTCTGTCTTTGCCTGCATATATAGGCATATATACACTTACAGAATTTAACATGTGTGGATTTCATTTTTCTTATTTTACACAATAATATTTTATTATGTCACCTGGCATCTATTGGATTAGTACAATGTACCAGTTGAAACTGTAAATAGGTTTCATGAATTGTGCCGTTTCATTCTCACTCCTAACCCACTTGTGAGGTAAGACCTATGGGATGTTAGGTAATATAAACAGATTACTGATAAGAGTTTAAGAAATATTTACCTAGTCAATTTGTCTTATTCTGTCAATTGACTTATATGAATCTCAACTAGTCACTCATTAAAATGAAAAAGTCATTGGTTTGCTTTTAATAATAAATGATTACCCAAATATTCAGTAGTTCTTTTAGAATCAAATTCCACCCACAGAAATCTGATTTAATCAGACCACTTCATCACTCCTTTGAAGAAAGTAACCAAGTCTTCAAACTGGAATGTACTTCTCATCAGTCACTTGCCATTTAACGTAATCTCTGTGTTGAGTATTTAATAATAATATCAACTAAAATTTTTAAAGTTGGGTCAGAATGCTAACATGGCACAAGATGATTCATGCCACATCCAGAACTAGAATGGCCATCCTTGAAACTAAAGTGCCTCTGTGGCCATGTCTCAAAACCATCTTAGATTTGTTCAGACTTTGGAAGGCTCGTGAGGACAAAACAGATTCCACTCGCAGAGGTCAGGCATAATCACAACACTGGATTCTTTATTTGAAGAAATAACTAATATCCTTCAAGCTGATTCTTACATGAAAGTGATGTATAAAAGTGGAACTATATTACTAACCAATTTGCCCTCTCCATGAAAGCACATCTTATGGAAGATTGCAAAGCAAAAAATCAGAAGAGTGAGATATTAAAGGGCTTCCCAGGTGGCACGAGTGGTAAAGAAACTGCCTGCCAAGGCAGGAGACTGAAGAGATGCAGGTTCAGTCCCTGGGTCAGGAAGATGCTCTGGAGGATGGCATGGCAACCTACTCCAGTATTCTTATTCTTGCCTGGAAAATCCCATGGACAGACAAGCCTGGAGGGCTACAGTCCATGAGGTCGCAAAGAGTCAGACATGAGTGAAGCAACTTAGCATGCACACACACAAAATAACTTCTTGTCCTGCATGAACTATATGGTTCATATACTTGGTTGTTAAATAGGCCTGGAACATACTTTCAGAAAAGCAACATCTGAAATTATTATTGCCCAAGTAGGAAATGATCATTTCAACACTGACAAATCCTTTCTATTGAGTAAGGTGAATTACAAATCAACTGACTTCTTAGGATCTTAGTTGCAATGGCTGATGGTAATCGTGGACAAGACCACCACAAGGAAGGTAATGGACTGGACGACTACTTTGAGAACATTTACCAGCATTCCACAGTTTCCTCCTATGAGCCCATGCCTCCTGCCAGAAATAGGTGGGTAGAAGATATTGACTCTGATAGATTTTACATAGGATTTTAGTGAGAAAAAGCAATCAGTGCTTAGAATGCAGAAAAGGACATAAGTAACTGATTATAGACAGACAAAGCCCTTTATAGGATTCATGGGTAAGCATCTGAAACCATACTCTAGCCTCTTACCATCTTACAAAGGAAAGGAAATGAAAGTGAAGTTGTTCAGTCGCATCCGACTCTGCAACCCCATGGACTATAGCCTACCAGCCTCCTCCGTTCATGGGATTTTCCAGGCAAGAGTACTGGAGTGGGTTGCCATTTCCTTCTCTAGGGGATCTTCCTGACCCAGGGATTGAAGCTGGGTCTCCCGCATTGCAGGCAGATTCTTTACCATCTGAGCCACCAGGGAAGCCACTTACCATCTTACAAGATGATGATAAAATAGTAGTGCCAGAAGGCCACCAGTTTCATCACTTAAATCAGTGATTTTATAACCACACTATAAAACCTAATGATTTAATGGTATTTGAAATATTGTTCTTTGACACAATTTTTCTGCAGAAAAAGCACATGATTTTTTAAGATATATTTATAAATCTCTGGAGCTAAAGAGTTCCATAATGTGAAAGTCTGATAAAATCCTATGTTTAGTTCAGTTCAGTCGCTCAGTTGTGCCCAACTCTTTGCAACCCCATGAACCACAGCATTACAGGCCTCCCTGTCCATCACCAACTCCTGGAGTTTACCCAAACTCATATCCATTGAGTTGGTGATGCCATCCAACCATCTCATCCTCTGTCTTCCCCTTCTCCTCCTGCTGTCAATCTTTCCCAGCATCAGGGTCTTTTCCAATGAGTCAGCTCTTCACATCAGGTGGCCAAAGTATTAGAGTTTCAGCTTCAACATCAGTCCTTCCAATGAATACCCAGGACTGATCTCTTCTAGGATGGACTGGTTGGATCTCCTTGCAGTCCAAGGGACTCTCAAAAGTCTTCTCCAACACCACAGTTCAAAAGCATCAATTCTTCTGCACTCAGCTTTCACTATAGTCCAACTCTCACATCTTTACATGACTACTGGAAAAACCATAGCCTTGACTAGATGGACCTTTGTTGACAAAGTGATGTCTCTGCTTTTTAATATGCTGTCTAGGTTGGTCATAATTTTCCTTCCAAGGAGTAAGCGTCTTTTAGTTTCATGGCTGCAATCACCATCTGCTGTGATTTTGGAGCCCCCCAAAATAAAGTCAGCCACTGTTTCCACTGTTTCTCCATCAATATGTACATGACTTCATTTGTCACTTTGTATTTGGGCCAAATTTTGGCTCTCTATTTCAGTTTGGTTAAGAAAACTATCTTTGTCTCCCTCTCTATAATAATCCTGAGGGCAGAAACTATGGTTAAGCACTTCTTCTGTTTCCCTAATGCCCAAGCAATCATTTAGGACTCAGCATTTGTTTAATGTGTAAATCAAAGTACATCTTAGTCCTGGTTCTAATTTTTGGCTTTGGAAGGCATTAACAACATTGCCTTTTGGGACTTGAACACAGAACCTCAATCCCTCCACTGCTTCCCACCAGCCATGCCCAGTCACCTGGAACTTAAGTTCTTGGTTAAGAAAGACAGACCTTTTTCTTCCTATTATCTGTTACTGTGACACTTGACTTAAGAGAGAGAAACAGGAGGGAGGGTGGGGAGAAGAGGAAGTGAGGGAAGGAGGTTGAAGAAAAGGAGGAAGGAAAAGAAAAGAACCTTTTTTCCTCTGTGAAGTGATACAGAAGAATTTTTGTTGGTTTCAGGACCTATTCTATTCTCACATATGGTCAGTTTCAGAATCTGTTACTCTCAGGGATACTGGCCACATAGGAATGAAAGGATATTTTTCGTCTTCATTAGGTGCACAAAGAAATGCACATTTTAGTTTCTGCCATCTTTTTTTCCTCTTCTGGAATGAGGTTCTGAAGTCACAGAATTTAAAAAGAAAAAAAGGAACTTAAACATCATTTATAATATATATAATACATATCGACATATAAGACTGTTTATGTGGTTTTGGTTGAAAATGATAATTTATTTTGCAGTCCACCTTGGTACTCAGAGAGCACTGATTTCTTGGACATACTCCTCTGCCTCTCCTTGGCACATCCTCAATACAGATGGGAACACTGTGTCTGAGGTGTTTAAGGCAGTCTGCAAACATGCAGTGAACATCATCAGCAATGTCCAGATGGGTAAATTAATTAACAGAATGAGAAAAGTTAGGTTTCTTCAGTATTTATTATAAGATTTTAGAACTGGAGACTGTTTCAAAGAATGAACCAAGTTTTCGGTTTTTAATTTGTAACTAGATTTCAAAGATGAAAAATGGCTATCAGATATGTTCAGTTCAGTCACTCAGTCATGTCTGACTCTTTGCGTCCCCATGAATCGCAGCACACCAGGCCTCCCTGTCCATCACCAACTCCCGGAGTTCACCCAGACTCACGTCCATCGAGTCTGTGATACCATCCAGCCATCTCATCCTCTGTCGTCCACTTCTCTTCCTGAACCCAATCCTTCCCAGCATCAGATATGTTACTATCACTACTAACCTAGGAACTGCATGGGTTTCCTTCAGAATTTTTTTGTCCCTATGTGAACTTTTAAATACGACTCACTTTTTTAAAGTGGTTTTGGTTTTATCTCCCTCCAAGAAGCTACACTGCATGGTCTTTTGCTGCTTTTAATCTTCCTACTTCTTGTTTATATTACCAACAGGAAAAGTTTACAAATATGTGGGGAATTTTTTTAAAACTGTATTTTAAAATAATTTTGGACTTTACATAAAAGCTACAAAAACAGTCTTGAAATCATGGAGAAGGCAATGGCACCCCATTCCAGTACTCTTGCCTGGAAAATCCCATGGATGGAGGAGCCTGGTAGGCTGCAGTCCATGGGGTCACTAAGAGTCGGACACGACTGAGGGAATTCACTCTCACTTTTCACTGTCATGCATTGGAGAAGGAAATGGCAACCCACTCCAGTGTTCTTGCCTGGAGAATCCCAGAGATGGGGGAGCCTGGTGGGCTGCCGTCTCTAAGGTCATGCAGAGTCGGACTGGACCAAAGCGACGCAGCAGCAGCATCAGCAGTAGCAGCAGCAGCAGCAGCAGCAGCAGCAGCAGCAGGCTCTCCCACAGGTTACCTTTACCTTTGCATTCCTTCCCTCTCCCCTTTCTCTTTCTCTCCCTCTTACACACATATCCACATACACATACAAAAACACAACTTTTCCTTAAACATTCAACTTAAAAGTTTCCCTCTAGATACTTCAGTGAAAGTTTCAGCACAAGAAATTATAAATATTGCCCTTCCTCCCTCCTATATATAGTATATTCATAATTAGTGACTGACATCACTTTTTCCTGCTGAATTTAGAACTGTCCTAAGAATATTTTTCAACCGAGCACTACAGGTGGCCACCTCACATCACTCAGAAGCATACCTCAGGCCAGCACTCAGTTAAATTGTACAAGTGTGTCTACCTGAAGTGTATTTGGGGCAATTGGAAGCATATGCTCTCAATTTCTTACCTTCCTATTGACAATGCCAGAAACCCTGTTCGTACAAAATCATCTTTTCAGTCAGAGTTTGGGCTCCATATGAAAAAATGAAAGGGTAACTGGAAGATTTTGGACCCTAGGTGGTATTCAGTAAATACATTTTGAATGTTAGACACTTTCTACTACTGATATTTAAACTGTATAGGGCAAGGATGCTGGAAGCTAGTTTTGTTAAGTGAGGAAGAGCAGAGAAGACTATGAGGGAAAAGTAAATAAACTTTTAGCATTTTTTTTTTGTCTAAGAAAATATTTCTCCTTTGAGTTGTTATTTTGCACTGTGCCCCATAGTTTACAAAGCATTTTCACATATGCTATCTTCTTTTCTCAGTCATGGGGTTATGAGGTTACAACAATTAGACAATGAATGTAACATTTGCAGCATAGGCTATTTTACAATGTTTATAGCATTCATTTGTTAAAATATAGTATCTGCCTAGTAAATGTGGCTAATAATAATAGCCTTCTGCCTGATATTATACTCACTTGGCTAAAGAAGTAATAGATCAAGCTTTGCTATGACCATCATCGTGTTATATTAATTTTAGCATTTAAAATTCAGACAAACCCCTTTTCAGGATTATATTTAATAGTAAAATCGATATATTTGAAGTAAGTCTTGAAAAATACCCACTTGTTTTTCCCTTTACTCTGGCTATGTTAAGAGTTTGCCAAGAACTACGGCTCTGACAAGCTTGATGAAAGAGAATTTTAACTTTTATATTCTGCTTGTTAATTTTGAGTTTACTACTTCAGTTTTAAAATTTCTGTTTCCTTTATAAAGTAATACTTGTTCCAATTACTCCTTATTTGGAAGTTTCTAAAAGTTAGTTTGGAGAAGCCAGAATAATATGTGAGAAGAAAGTCAGGATAATGAAGAGTTGAGATTTATAGTTTTCTTTCTATGTGTATTTTTGTCAGTGGAAAAAAATGAACTGTAATATGACAAGGATTATTTTGGTAGACACTGGACCCATAAGGATGAACCCACAAGTTTTCATGAGGATCAAATTTACATAAGGACTTAGAAATGGATTTTGAAATTTCCCCCACTGTGTCCAGTTCCCTCCCTCTAACCACCAGCCTTCAGCCTACAAAATTATACAGGAATTAAACTGCCATCTCTACCATCATGTGTCCCGCTTCAAGATAATCTGGTACCAGAGGGAAATGACGTTTGAATTTTCCATGTCAGTATGCTTATGCATAATGAAACTATTTTCTTAGATGTCTGTATTGATAGAATTTCTTTGGGTTATTATTTGAGTTGATTTTTATCAGCATAGTATTGTCCATTGCTTTGATCTTACTTCAAACTGGAGTCTGATGAATATCCTGTGGGTCCTGGTAAGCATTTTTTGAACTTGTTCAGTTGCTCACTGGCAGTGATTTTTAATGGCTCTCCTTTCCAACCAAGTCATGACTTACATTTATAAGTGAGATTAAAAAATACCAATTTCATGAAGATAGGAAAATTATTCAGTGAAACGACTGACTACTTTTACTCTGTTGCAGTTGAAATGTCATCTGGATTCATACATAAGAAGTGTTAGTCACTCAGTCGTGTTCGACTCTTTGCAACCCCAAGGACTGTAACCCACCAGTCTCTTCTGTCCATAGAATTCTCCAGGCAAGAATGCTAGATTGAATAGCCCTTTCTTTCTCCAGAGGATGTCTCTGACCCAGGGATCAAACCTTGGTCTCCTGCACTTGCAGGCATGATTAGGTTAGGAATTTTGGAGGAATTTTTAAGATCAAGAGATCTTAATGATCGTCATGTATTGTATTAATGTAGTATTGTTGTTTAGACGTTAGGTTGTATTCATCTCTTTTTTGATCCCATGGACTGTAGCATGTCAAGCTCCTCTGTTCATGGGATTTTCCAGGCAAGAATACTGGTGTGGGTTGCCACTTCGTTCTTCAATATTAATATATACTATAGCTTTAAAGGGAATTTAAGAAGACAGTGAAAGAATTTCTTTAAATAGTGTTCCTTCCAGTCACAATACAAAGCAATCTTTTTAGTGAACCATAACTTTACTTGGCAACAGAGAAGAAAAATCAACAGGCTTTGGAGGGTGGTGCCAGCACAAAATGGAATTGCCCAAACATTTTGATTTATTTAATAAACAAAATGAGCTCAGAATATTGTCATTAGCAGTCTATAAATTAAAAACAAGACTAAACTCACAAAAGGATACTACTTTCTGTGTTGGATACTTTTAAATAATCCCAGCACAACTATCTTACCTTGCAAATGGGTTAAAATGATTACTGTTAAGAGTCTGCAACACTTTTACTTAAAGCCATGAACCACTAAGCTTCCTAGAGGGCTATCAAACGCTCACATTACTGAGTCGGAAATGGAGATACAGAGACAGTGATTTATACGGTAGACTGAGACAAGGCCAGACTTCCCACTTTGCAAACTGGTTGTTCCGGATACTGTGGAGCAGCCAACATAAACAGAAGAGATGCATTCCCATTTATTTGTTAATTCCCAAAGTCCAGATATCATTATGGGAATGCTCAGTAATTTCTTAATACTAAGTGTTGTATTATGTTTGCTTGCTTTCAGTTTTACAACAAACTGATTCTGTTTGCATTTCACCCAGTATTCCTTAAGGAGAGATACACTGTTCCTTTTTAGTATTTTTTTATATCTTTGAGTTGATTTTTTGTCAGTAGGATCAAATAACTTGAAAAATTTATCTACATGAAACCCAGTGCCTTTTTGTAAGCTGCCTTCCTGTGCTACTCAAGGACACTAACTCCTCTGAGAACAAATAAAATAAATGTATACTAAGAATATCAAGTTGATTCTTATTAGACTCATTTCCAAGTGTGTGAATCTATTTTCTCTCTCTTGATCTTACACATGAAATTAACTTTGCCCCAGCCAGAAATTTTAGTTGTTCCAATATCTATAGTAAATATATCTTTCCAAATCCTCACTCTTTGTTGGCCCTTAAAGACAGATGGAAACTCTCCATTGCAAATCATTTAGCTATGTAAATGTCCACCCTGGACACTATTCCCCATCTCTGCTTCTAGAAATGTTTTCTAGAATAGAGATCAAGTAAATAAAACATTCTAAACATCATCTTTATCCCACTACCATATAAACACCAGGAAAAATACAAATGAATTTCAGACAAGAATTTCAGGTAACTTGCAAATCAATCAGATAAGGCATGAGGTTGTTACTACAAAATAGCAATATTTAACCTCCACATTATTGAAAATTCTGGTCTAATGCCAAAAGGTTCTGATCCATAATAAAATGTAATTTTTATTGGAAGCAAATGATATCTAACTATTTATACTGTGCATACACACTTATCTTTTACATCTTAATATATCACTCCACCTCAACTTCTTCAATGTCCTCTGTGTATACTCTTGTCTCGACATTTGTACAGGCCATTCCTTTTGTCTGCATCTTTTTTTTTTCCCCATCCTTATCCTTCCCACTTCCTGTTAACTCTTTTTACTGTTCCAGTCATATCATGGATAATACTGTATTTTGTTGTTGTTTTTTTTTTATATCCCTCATAAGATTATAAGTTCTCTCAAAGCCAGAATCTCATTCAGTTATTTCATTTCTAGAATTCAGCCAAGTTTAACAGCTCAGTATTGGAGGAATAAATGAATAAAGCTGTCTAGAAAGTAATTAGGAGAGTAACTGTCAGTAGAAATATCAGCTTGAGCAAATTTAGGATAGTATAAAGCACTGACTGTCTGTTCAACTGTAATGAGAATGATTGAGGTGGATGAGAAGATTATGCTGGAGCCAATGAAAAGAATATTGGAAAGGTAAAATTACCCAAATGAATAGAAAATACTAATCTAAGAATTTTGAATATGACTTGACTGGTACTAAGGACCAATAGTGGCTACCCACTCCAGTATTCTTGCCTAGAGAATTTCATGAGCAGAGGAGGCTTGTGGATTATATATAGTCCATGGGGTCACAAAGAGTTGGTCACAAAGCAACTAACACTTTCACTTTTTTCACTAAAGACCATGTAACAAAAGCTGTGTTATATTTTTTAAAATATTATTTTTCTCTTACGTTCTCTTGAGAACTAAATGGTTTCCATGTGTTTTATATTATGGGATCCTTAAAGTATGCTGTCTTTTTGAAATACTCATAAACAAGAAAGCATGCTGTTTATTACTGAGCAATGAAAGTATGCAGCAGAATAACAAAATGACAAAAATATTTTTGGAACAAGGAAAGAGAAAAGATTATTATTATAAATATGTCAAAAATTTTTAATTCCCCATCTCTGCTTCTAGAAATGTTTTCTAGAATAGAGATCAAGTAAATAAAACATTCTAAACATCATCTTTATCCCACTACCATATAAACACCAGGAAAAATACAAATGAATTTCAGACAAGAATTTCAGGTAACTTGCAAATCAATCAGATAAGGCATGAGGTTGTTACTACAAAATAGCAATATTTAACCTCCACATTATTGAAAATTCTGGTCTAATGCCAAAAGGTTCTGATCCATAATAAAATGTAATTTTTATTGGAAGCAAATGATATCTAACTATTTATACTGTGCATACACACTTATCTTTTACATCTTAATATATCACTCCACCTCAACTTCTTCAATGTCCTCTGTGTATACTCTTGTCTCGACATTTGTACAGGCCATTCCTTTTGTCTGCATCTTTTTTTTTTCCCCATCCTTATCCTTCCCACTTCCTGTTAACTCTTTTTACTGTTCCAGTCATATCATGGATAATACTGTATTTTGTTGTTGTTTTTTTTTATATCCCTCATAAGATTATAAGTTCTCTCAAAGCCAGAATCTCATTCAGTTATTTCATTTCTAGAATTCAGCCAAGTTTAACAGCTCAGTATTGGAGGAATAAATGAATAAAGCTGTCTAGAAAGTAATTAGGAGAGTAACTGTCAGTAGAAATATCAGCTTGAGCAAATTTAGGATAGTATAAAGCACTGACTGTCTGTTCAACTGTAATGAGAATGATTGAGGTGGATGAGAAGATTATGCTGGAGCCAATGAAAAGAATATTGGAAAGGTAAAATTACCCAAATGAATAGAAAATACTAATCTAAGAATTTTGAATATGACTTGACTGGTACTAAGGACCAATAGTGGCTACCCACTCCAGTATTCTTGCCTAGAGAATTTCATGAGCAGAGGAGGCTTGTGGATTATATATAGTCCATGGGGTCACAAAGAGTTGGTCACAAAGCAACTAACACTTTCACTTTTTTCACTAAAGACCATGTAACAAAAGCTGTGTTATATTTTTTAAAATATTATTTTTCTCTTACGTTCTCTTGAGAACTAAATGGTTTCCATGTGTTTTATATTATGGGATCCTTAAAGTATGCTGTCTTTTTGAAATACTCATAAACAAGAAAGCATGCTGTTTATTACTGAGCAATGAAAGTATGCAGCAGAATAACAAAATGACAAAAATATTTTTGGAACAAGGAAAGAGAAAAGATTATTATTATAAATATGTCAAAAATTTTTGTTTTCTTCCTACTAGGTATAATTTCATAATTACAGATTATATTATTATAATATATGCCCTCAATAAATTTAAGTTGCCTTTATTAGTATGTTGATATTTTCTCAGCAAAAAATTTATGTTTTAATTATCCAAATGACATTTATCTATGAACTAATTATACAATTCTGACATATAATTTGATTTATTTTGAAATTAGTTTTCTGATTAAAATGGAATATACATTCCTGATACATATTTTAGAAAGTACATAAAATATAAGGAAAAGATGGAGGGACCAAAAAATGATTACATTACCCCGAGGCCACTAGTGTAACATTTTTGTCTTAAAATATTTTTCTCCTGTAATTTTTCCTTTGCATTGTTGAAGTTACACCTTATATTTTACTTTTAGTAGCTCGCTTTTTTTTTTTTTGCTGAACATTGTATTTTAAGCCTTTTCCAATATGATTTTTCTAAGCTTAATTTTTATTGCCTGAAAAATACGCAGTTTTCTGTGCATTTCCCTAATACTGGATAGTTAACTTGTTTCTTATATTTTTGTTGTAATGATGTAATATTTCCTTAATTCCTAGGTAGGCAGAATAACTGTCATTCCTCTTGCAACATGATTTTCCAACTCTGCCTTCCTTTTTCTTTTGTCAGGCTGAATATTTGAGTAGTTTGTTTTTCTTTAAAGGGTGCAGGAATACTGTTTTCTGATCTCTTGCAGAGGGGAAAAGAGCAGGTAAGCATCTGCATAACCACATGTTATAGATCTCGGACTGAATCCCAGCTCCATCAGTTTCCATCTGTATGAAGCTGGCAAGTTACAGATCTTCTTTGAGTTGCAATTTGAAGATGATGCTATCCATCAAAGTTTTGTGAAAATTAGGTGAAATACATAGACACACACACATCATGAACTAGTGCTTTACTAAAAACTAGCCATTATTTTGTATGCAGTATGGTTATTGGAATTCTTTGTTGTCACTTTGGAAGTTATTCTGAACTTATTAAAACTTATTAAAACATTAAATTTTCTAAGTGGGATTATATAAACAATATAACAAAAATTCAAGCTGTGAATACTTTTATCAAAATAAAACCTCCACTACCTTTAAAAAGCACTGCTACCAGGATTCCTCCTATTTCTGACATCTGGCATAGGGCTTTACTTATGGTACCTATGCTTATTTCCCAGAATTCAATACATAATCTCCGGCTGCTCTTTATCTGAGCATTGTATAACCAGCCTAGAAAGGTGCTATTACTGAAGAATGGCAGTGGGAATCACTCTGATAAGTTTAGAGAAGCCATATATACAGACTGTTAGGTGGGACCAATGTCAAATTTTAGCTGATTGCAAGAATAACATCTCTGAATCAGAAGATGGACAATGGGAAAAGAAAAAAAAATTTTTCCCTAGTTTTAGAGGAACCTAGGCACAACATCAGTTATTTTTTAAATTGCATCCAACAAAATTTTAACTTCTAGACAATAATTACAAATTCTAGTGATAATCTGATTATAAGTCTGAACTTTCATTATGGTAGTTATGCTTTTATTCTGTATTAAAATATAGGATAGGGACTTCCCTCATAGCTCAGTTGGTAAACAGTCTACTTGCAATGCAGGAGACCCAGGTTCAATCCCTGGGTCAGGAAGATCCCCTGGAGAAGGAAATGGCAACCAACTCCATTATTCTTGCCTAGAGAATCACATGGACAGAGGAGCCTGGCGGGCTGTAGTTCATGGGATCTCAAGAATCAACATGACTTAGTGACTAAACCAAGGAGACCCAGGTTCAATCCCTGGGTCAGGAAGATCCCCTGGAGAAGGAAATGGCAACCAACTCCATTATTCTTGCCTAGAGAATCACATGGACAGAGGAGCCTGGCGGGCTGTAGTTCATGGGATCTCAAGAATCAACATGACTTAGTGACTAAACCGCCACCAGCACAATATGGGATGGGGCTTCCCTGATTGTTGTGAAGGACAGGGAAGCCTGGCGTGCTGTGGTTCATGGGGTCACAAAGAGTTGGACATGACTTAGCGACTCAACAACAACAATATAGAATGGGGGGTTCCTGATGGCTCAGCAGTAAAGGAATCCACTTGTCAATGCAGGAGACTCAGGTTCTATCCCTGGGTCAGGAAGATCCCCTTGAGAAGGAAATGGCATGTTCTTGCTTGGGAAATCACATGGACAGAGGAGGTTGGTGGAGTACACACAGTCCATGAGGTTGCAAAAGAGCCAGATAGGCTTAGCAACTAAGCAACGACAACAACAATAATAGGATAAGCTGTTGAACTTTAACTTCAGAAAATTCTTCAAGGATTTTATATCAGTTGGAATTATGTGTTTTCTTTAATAGACAGATATCAATAGATATTAATAGAGAGCTTTATTAAGATTGACACCCAAAGGAAAAGAAATGAGTTGGCATCATCTTTGCTAATTCTGCAGCACACATTTATATAAAATCCAGCTACTATGTAGTATAACATGAAAAGTGAAAGTGACGTCACTTAGCCGTGTCTGCTTTTTTGCAACTCCATGGACTATAGCCTACCAGGCTCCTCCATCCATGGGATTTCCCAGGCAAGAATACTGGAGTGGGTTGCCATTTCCTTCTCCAGCTGGTCTTCCTGACCCAGGGATCAAACCCAGGTCTTCCGCATTGCTGGCAGACTACTGTCTGAGCTATCAGGGAAGCCAATATAACATGTGTGAATGCAAATATTTGTTTCTTTTTATCACTTGAATTTATAGTTGTATTTCTAGAACCAAATCCAAATAGATCATTGACTA
>SJYC01117956.1:0-29302 GCA_006408675.1 Madoqua kirkii | reverse complement strand
CCCCCCCCCCCCCTGAAGTTTTTAACGTGGAGTTTTTAACTCTCAAGCTAGTCTACAATTAATCTCCAGCAGTTCTTCAATTATAGTTTTATCTTCCTACTAACTCCAGTGGGGGCCTTCTGCTTCTGGCCATCTATTCTTGGTAAGCAAAGATTCTCTGTTTCCACTTCTTTGTCTCCTGAGGGCAGCAGTTTACCCTGTGACCTTAAGTCTCTGGTGGATGTAAGAAGAGTTGTTGATCTTCAGTTTATTCTGTTTTTTTCTAGATGAGGAAACAGGAGTGATAACTTTCAACCTCTTTATATGTCAGACTGGAACCACAGTGAGAATCATAATCAGCTTTACAGATTTATTATGATAATGACATTAAATATATTAGATAAGTTAATATTTAAGACATGATATATAGGAAACAACTAATAAATGGAAGATATGTTTATTGATATTCCTAAAGATTTTTTTAATTAGACAAAATCACTAAAGAAGAAAGTCAGTGTGTTATCAGTGAGTTATTCTCACTGGCCACACTTCAGAGAGTGAGATCGCTGCTGCGCTGCAACTCACGCCATCTGGAGAGCCCCACCCAAATTTCCCCAAATGTCAGTATTTAGTTGGTGTTTAGGCATCATATGAAAAATAAAACTAATCTTCATCATAAAAAGAAGCATTCTAAATATTATGAAATTATCAACATTAGCTAAAAATGAATGATTCTAACAAAAGGTTTGTGTCTCAGTTATATTCCCTATGCACAAGGACCATTCTACAGAGGCCCTTTCTAAAAAAAATGGGTTAAAATGTGAAACACAAAGTCTGGTTCATAGGAGACAATACACACATTTGTTACTTTCCTTATTTCCTCCTTCCTTTGCCCTAGTGAGGACACATTAAAGTGAATCCTTCAAATTAAATGAATTCAGAAAAGCAAGGCTAAAATTTAGTCAATTTGTCAGTATTGAAAACTCAAAGATGTCACTAGTCTTAGTGTATTCTAAGTTCTTAAGCTATCTGAATGTTAACATCTAAGTTTATTATCTTATCATTGTATACCTACTTTTTATGGCCCTCAAATTACAGGATTATTATTTATAGGTGATCTCTATTTAAAACATCATCTGTGTCACTAAATATCAGAGATATCATTTGTCATTTCACCTTCAGGATAATAAACCATGCATTTGTCCTGTGGGTGATGCAAATAGCCCTTCAAAGAAGACCATGACTTAACATTTCTTGTCTCCATCAATGTATATTTCATTATTTACTCAATTTTTTACTTTTTTCAAGCTATAAAACAATATGCCAGTAGAGTAGTATTCCACAGACATGGTGGTCCAGCATCTATCACAGCAAATTATTCACAAATAGAAAAGATACATAGGTCCTTGTTACTCAAAGTATAGCCCATATACCAATGGCATTGATGTATGTTTATCCATGCTGTGTAACAAGTACTCCAAAATTTAGCAAGGCAAACAAATAAATGTCAGTTTCTGTGAGTCAGAAGTCTGGCACAGGTAAACTGACTGTCTCTGGCTTGAGTCTCTTCGAAGTCTGCGGTTTGCACATCAGATGGAGCTGCAGTCATTTCACAGCCCCCTCACTGCTTCATGCTCACTCACATAGGCAATAGTAGTGGGCAGGCCTCAGTTCAGTTCAGTCGCTCAGTCGTGTCCGACTCTTTGCGACCCCATGAATCGCAGCACACCAGGCCTCCCTTTCATCACCAACTCCTGGAGTTCACTCAGACTCACGTCCATTGAGTCCGTGATGCCATCCAGCCATCTCATCCTCTTACTCAAAGTATAGCCCATATACCAATGGCATTGATGTATGTTTATCCATGCTGTGTAACAAATACTCCAAAATTTAGCAAGGCAAACAAACAAATGTCAGTTTCTGTGAGTCAGAAGTCTGGCACAGGTAAACTGACTGTCTCTGGCTTGAGTCTCTTCGAAGTCTGCGGTTTGCACATCAGATGGAGCTGCAGTCATTTCACAGCCCCCTCACTGCTTCATGCTCACTCACATAGGCAATAGTAGTGGGCAGGCCTCAGTTCAGTTCAGTCGCTCAGTCGTGTCCGACTCTTTGCGACCCCATGAATCGCAGCACACCAGGCCTCCCTTTCATCACCAACTCCTGGAGTTCACTCAGACTCACGTCCATTGAGTCCGTGATGCCATCCAGCCATCTCATCCTCTGTCGTCCCCTTCTCCTCCTGTCCCCAGTCCCTCCCAGCATCAGAGTCTTTTCCAATGAGTCAACTCTTTGCATGAGGTGGCCAAAGTACTGGACCTTCGGCTTCAGCATCGTTCCTTCCAAAGAAATCCCAGGGCTGATCTCCTTCAGAATGGACTGGTTGGATCTCCTTGCAGTCCAAGGGACTCTCAAGAGTCTTCTCCAACACCACAGTTCAAAAGCATCAATTCTTTGGCGCTTAGCCACTTGCTAACTATTGTCCAGGAAATCAGTTCTTTATTATGGAGATCTCACAATAGTACACCTCACAGTCTGGCAGATGCCTCTCCTCTCAGCGAGTAGAAGAATGTACCCAAGACAGAAAGCAGTCTTTCTTAATCTTTTCTCAGAACTGACATCCCATCATTTTTGCCATGTTGTACTCCTAAGAAACCAGTTGAAAGGTCCAGTCTACACTCAGGCAAGGAATTACACAAGGATGTAAATACCAAGAAAGAAGGGGTTTTATTGGGAAGCATCTTAGAGGCTACCTACCTATACTGGCATCTTCTGAGAACTTGTTAGAAATGCAGGATCATAGAATTAGTGAAGAGAATCTGAATTTTAACAAGACTCCAAGGTAATGTGTATGTCAAGAAGCACTGCTCCAGGGATCAAGGCCCATGTACTTTACTCTGCAGAGGCTGCTTCTTCACCTAGTTTTACCCACTGCTTAAAGTCACTTTCTAAGAATTGCAAAGGTTAATTTTCCTTAATTTTCCGTATCAGTTTTCTCATACTCAGCAAATAGGAAGATGTTACTGAAGTATTACTGAAGTACTGCTGTGTTGCAGATAGCAGATTAGAAAGAACTGAAGGACTGAGGAAGCAAAAGCAGCATAAGAACTGTGGCAAACAGATCTAATATCAATATCTAGTAGTTACTGAAAGAGAAAATTGAGCACTTTTATAAGAAAGGACCATATGTAAACAGAACTAACAAGCTATTACCTCAATAACCCCTAAGTGCATTGTTGAATAACTCTGAATTAGAAATACTGTTCATGGTGGTGGCCTCTTGCTACTACTTGATTCTGTTTGGTTCTACTACTTTGTTCTATTTACAGAGATGAAGTGCACAGCCTATTCTGGAAATAAATTCATGGAAAATTATAATATAGAAGTGTAACTACTAAGTGGGTTCTAAATACCTTGATTATTTCCTTTTCAAATAGATTTTATATCTCAATGATGCTTAAAAAATAATTTGTATTCAGTACTTGAAAACTTTCCATAAAAGACCACTAATGGCTTTGGTGTAAATATTTTACATCTCCCCAAATTCTTACTTAGGGGAAAAGATAAAATTCCATTCCATGCCAACTGTATGTTTAGTGACATCATGTTGGCAGCTTGACCTGGCCATTGTAGGAGTATTTACAGCATAGAAACTGTAAAACTTCATAAATCAGAACTTGATATAACTTTGTTGATTATCTTAAGACAATGATCTTAAGGGGAAAATGATCTAATGGGGAAAATGTTGATACTACAGATTTGACTTAAAACTGGGTCATGTCCTTAGCTATTGCATTATCCATAGCACACAAAAAATTACTGGGAAATACTCTCTATGCAGTCAAAAACTCATCCAACTCAGCCAAATTGCTCCCATCACTGACAAATCCATAAAGCTCAGATATAACTCATGCTGAGGCTGAAACAGTTTTCATTTTAATGACTATAATTTGCACTAGGGTGGAAAATGGCTAAACAACAGATCACATATCAGACTTAGGGAAGAAAAATTATTTAGAAAAGAGTTAGTGGACTGGGATCAATTCTATTTGTTCAATTATGGTTTGACTGAAACTAGAAGTTGCTGTACATACAATAATTCACCAAAAATAAACAAAAGGAGTCTCTGAGAATCAGTTACAGTACATGAAATTTACAATAAAAGGTACTATATATTTTATTTTATAAAATATTTTATATAAATTATATTTATTTTATCAGAATATTTGAGTATTATTTGTATCAGCACAGTTTCTGTTACATGCATATATGGTGTTTGTGTGTGTGTAGCTTTCCAGGGAGCCAACCGTTCAGCATTTCCCAGAAAACTACCCTACCTCCTGCTTCCCTCCCACTGGGGATACAGCCGCTACAAATCACAGGGGGGCACGTTACCAAATCCGAGCCTTCCGTGTAAAAATTGCACTTTAAATTATAAATTAGAAAAATGAACATGCAGAAAGAACATTTATCATAAGTTAGCAGAAACTCTTCTGGTCTGTGTTCTGTGTGGGAGCTCTTCTGTTACAAATATGGGGAGTCCATGTTTCAGTGACATCATTCCAAATGAATTTCAGCTCAGGCGATTTATAGTCTCATACATTAGCCAGAATTATACTTTGCATATACATATTGAAATCTCTCAAGAAAAAAAAGTTTCACTGTATTAGGTTATGGTAAAGGAGTTTTCATCACAGGCATCTAAGTATCAACTGGAGCTAAAACCTGACCGAATAAGGCTGTAGAGTTCTGTGTCTTACTTTGGTAATCAGAGGACTCACCAGCAGACACTATACAGATCTCATGATGGCAGGAATTTATGTTCAAGATTCAGGAGAGTCACATGTGCCCCTTTCAAATAAACCAGATGCAGCTATCTAATTTATCAAAACAATATCAATTGGTCAGCTGTGCTGATGATAGTGTTTTTATGTATGTAATTTATTCTTAGGGGAAATTACCCCTCTGTGAGGTTTTTGGAAAACAGTGAACTGTTTTAGTTATTGTTCAGTTCCACATAAAAACAATTCAAATGGAGGAAGACAAAGCTGACTGATAGAAAAATGGAATCCTCTGTTGCCCAATTCAAAACAAACTCTGTTGTAAATTTTGAACTGGCTACGAAAGCAGAGGAAAACTTTGGCAGACTAGCTCTGAATTGCAAATGCTGCATGTTCATCTCCTAAAGCATTCTAAACCCAAAGCATTGGATCAAGTATTGTACTGTGTCTTCTCAGACTGCAGTAAGATGGTGCCATCCTTAAGGGTCCTCTGGACAAAACAGGAGTGCTTTAGAAATACAGCTATTAATAAAACTGCTAGAAATTTTAAGAATGAGTAGACAGGAAATATGTATTCTTCAAATTGAGGATGTGGTGAATTTTGAGGAAGAAGTACATTTAGACAAGAGGAGGTTATACAAAGGGAACATGTGGATAAACTATTGGAGGAACAATATTCTAAGTATCTTTACAACAGCCCTTTAATTTAGTACATTAGATGCTTCTGATTTTTTTTAGATATTTAGAAATAAATACAGCTAGAAAAAAGGCCTTCCACCAATTACTAATTTGAAAAAAAAAATGCTCATCGGTTTTTTCAGCTCAGGATTAGGGCATCACATTAAAAGGCAAACCTAATTTATTCTCTTTCCTTCATATTCACTATCATGAACTTGCTTGCAAAGTAGTCTTCTTCCTATAACAGCTTGCTAGACATTTGGGATTTGGGTCATGGATACTGTGGATTTTATAGTAGGTTGCTTAACTGGGAGATGCCTGCTTTTATCTGATTAGTCAATTTCCATAAATAAAAAGATAAGACTGGTACAGGAGAGCTTTGTGAGAGATATGAACACTGGTGCTCTGTAAGCCTGCAGGATGACAAGAAAGAGTGAGCAATGTCCCTATTTGGCAAATATATTCAGCAGCTCACATGCACATTTCAGTTAATATATAGACCCATTAAACATGGTATGTATGTTTATCTTGGCACACAGCACAAATATTACTTTTAGTGAAACCCAAATGGCAAGAGCTAAAATTACTGTCACCACAGAATTTCTGATAAGGTGATTAAAATTCACATAGAGCTCAAACTCTAGCCATGAGCTTTTCTAGCTAAGTAATTTGCCAGAAATGGAGCAGTAAATTAATTGCTCTGTCTTCTGTATAGCTTGGATGATTTTCTCATAGCAGAAACAATTTAGTAATCAAACGGCCACAGGAATGACAATCAGAGACTGTTAGAATGAAGGGAAATCCTGAGATGATATAATCTACAGAATCTTCTTATAACATTTTCAATGAAACCTCAATACAGAGAGCAGAGAAAAGTGATACGTGGATTTCTCTACTGAATTACATTTTCAATATTGGGCAGAAATTAACTTTGTTCACAGACTGCTTTACTATGTCTACTGAGTCCAGGAGCTCACCAGAGCTCAAAATTAATCTCCACGACTCTTCTTCTTATATAAGAAGATTGTATATGCCGAGCCACCTTGCCCAAAGATAGACTGTGACAATGACAGGCCAGAGCTCTGTCCTGGGTTCCTTACACACTACCACCAAAGAAGTCAATTTATTAGGCAGTTTCGTGATAAAGTAAAAGCATGACTATTCTCTCTTTCTTGGATTCCAGAGAGACAATTCATAACCTTTGTAATTTTGTAGTAGTAAAATGATAGATTGGACAAAAATATAGATCTGGAAAAGTTTATTATTAAGCATATTTGCTTTTCAAATCCCATTAAGTTCTTCTATAGACCAGTTCATTGATCATAATTGACATGAAATTTCAGTCTTCATTCTGTCTAGAGTTGAGAGACCTATTATGCTACAATTTTGAAGCATGAGAGGCTTATTAATTGTGAAGATGGGCTGCACTGCAATAAGTAAGGGCCAGAGGTGACAAGTGAAGAGGAAAAGAGGAAAGGACATTGACATCTCTTTGGGTCAATTAATGCAAACCTTACAAAAAAAATTTTTTTGGTAACATCCTATTTGTTTGTCCTCTTTGTTTAATTTCTTTCACTAAGTGTTTATAGAATAATGCTTGGAGTGTGATTTATGTCGTGAAGTCCACTTCCTTTCAGAGATACTATCTTGTAATCTGTACATTTAAGCTGGGAATAACCTTGCCCTAGTTACTCAGTGTTTGAACTCTGTGAATCGGTGGGAGTGGGATTTCATGTTTGGAATGCTGTAGTACTGCAGAGCTCTTTCTTGCTACCTTGTTCTTTCCCCTCAAGCACTGTATCACTAGCAAGTGTTAGTCAGTCATTTGTGTCCAACTCTTCAAGACCTCATGGACTCCTCTGCCTTGGGATTCTTCAGGCAAGAACACTGAAGTGGGTTGCCATTCCCTTCTCCAGGGGATCTTCCCAGTGCAGGGACTGAACCTGGGTCTCCCATATTGCAGGCAGATTCTTAACCATCTAAGCCACTAGGGAAGCCCTATGATATTACTGACTTATAGCAAAACAAAAGGGAGGGGCGTTCTTGACAATGGTTCAGCTTATGGCAATCGTTCAGGCCTTGGACAAATAAGGCTTGTACATCCACTATGTCTTAAGTACTCTTGGAGGTCTTAGGCACAGTGGTGAACAGGACAGACCAAGTCCCCTGCCCTCTATGATGGCTTACATGCTCATATGGGAGACAGAAAATAAAAAGTAAACAAGTAATAAGTAGGATAATTTCCATTAGTCATAAGTATTATAAAGGGAATATAAAAATATAGAAAGGCTGTGTACAACTAAGCATAGAAATTAGATACTATGATTGATCAGGAAGGGGTTCTCCAGGGAGGGGTCACTTAAACTCAGACCACGAGGAAGTCCTCCCAACAACCACTGTCCTCAGAGAAATGTCTTGGGATCTGTTAAGATCTCAAGTGAGGAAACCACACAGGTTCCTGCCCACTGGGCAAGACTGCTGTCTTCTGAATGGATGGGCAGACTTCCTAAGGACTGATGTGCACAGCAGTGAGGGAAGGCAGGGCAGCTGCTAGGGACAGAAGCCACATGGTGATTCAGTCCTGGTGGTGGATCGTTTCTACTTTGAAGGTTCACCAGGAGTAGCATAACTGCACCTAATTCCAGGAGAAAGCACTATTCGGTGGAGTGCCAGGTAACAGGCAGACAGCCGTGTGAACCGAATGGCCCAGGACTCCCACAGTGGGAAGCTGTTTACTCTCTCCCCGGGAGGACACAGGGTTAGATGCAGTTAAGTGTGTAATCATTATCAGCCGGACCAACACGTTCTTAGTGACTTGCTTTCGTCATATTTTCCCCTACAGTGGTTCAATGGCCTGTGAATGTTTGCTTTCAGAAGAAAAGAATTTTTTTATTTAAATAAATCATTTCATGGTCAAAGGCAGCTTTTGTTACTTCAGAGTCTACTCCTCTCTCATTCATATTGCTCAACAAAAGTGAACACTTCTTATGTGATGCAGCCACTGTGTAGCTCAGACAAAAACTGCTGGAAAAAAAGTATAAGTATGTTTTAACCCTCCAGTGACATAATTGCTGGGAATGTGCATTATTATTGTCTTAAGGGCTGAACTTTCTCAGACCCTAAAATTACGACTATTTCCCTCCGCAAAATCAATCCATCCTTAAAACAGACCATAAGAGATAGACAAATCAAGCTTAGCTGAAGAAACAGCTAAAAGATACAATAATAGGTAGCAACATAAGTGTACACAATTAAGGTAGATTGTCAGATACAGACTACACAGGAGAGGGTAAACAGGCCAGCAGAAGAGATACTTCATGGAAGAATTAGGACTTCAAGAATGGGGAGGGTTTGGAGGGGAAAACAGTCCAGTATTTCAAGTGAAGGGAGTAACAGGGAATACGTCCAGATCTGGGCATGCGCAGGAACATTCTGACAGGACAGGACAGGGTGGGGATGTGAACAAATGCAGCTGTGATTCGTTTGGAGAGCTATTGGGAAATGCTCACACTTACATTGCACTGTGCCTACAAGGGGCACAGCGTGTTTTATCGGCTACAGATGCTTAACTGAACAATTTTATAACACTTTGACTTCTATTGATTTTCCTGGCTCCTCTGTGGACGTAAGCAAATTGTTGATGATTTGTAAATATTTGTTGTATTACTTGTAATTTGAACGGTATTTTGATGACTCATAGGGTGTGGGGGTAAATTCAAATATAAAAAATTGCCACAAACTCTCCTTCCCCCACACAACCTTAAAGCAAGGTCACTGAGAAAACACCACAAATAAAAAACCATCTCAAGACTTACTAAGCTCTGTTCATGAATGGCTCAGAGAAAATTGATTTTCCTTGCTGACTGCCTAAGAGTTTTTGGTACATTTCTCAGAGAAGATAAGGTAGTCTCCTAAGTCACTTTATTTAATATCCTAGATAGATTAACGGTTTTTAAATTATACTTCATACTTTATACATACATGTGTAAGCATTTGTGGACATATACACATGTAGTTTACCTGCAATCTTAAATCTCTGAAGTCATCCTAGAATTTTCATCTTTCCTAACGGCTTTCTGTCACATTCACTCAATCCAAAGTTCCCCTTCAGAGATGGATTGTTTCCTAGAAATACATTTACAATATAAATGCATATATAAGCTTCTTTCTCTCTTCTGACTTGAGTCACTCACAACTGAGTGCCTTGCATAATTCTGCTGCTGCATTGCTTCAGTCCTGTCCAACTCTGTGTGACCCCAGAGACGGCAGCCCACCAGGCTCCCCCATCCCTGGGATTCTCCAGGCAAGAACACTGGAGTGAGTTGCCATTTCCATCTCCAGTGCATGACAGTGAAAAGTGAAAGTGAAGTTGTTCAGTCATGTCCAACTCAGCAAATCTGCATTATCCTGGGTGTTCAAGAGAGAATAAGCAAAGTTCAGTCTCCTAGGTTAAAAGACCTCAGGTGAAAAAACCTGGAATTTCATTTAAACCCTGATGAATGTGACTAGGACCTCTGGTGGCTAAATCTGTCCTTGCCTTACAGTCCAGTCCACCAGAATCTCTGTAGGAGCCTTATCTCTTCAATTGCAACCAGAACAAGGGCTATCTTGCAGCGTCTCTCTCCCTACTTCCTTCAGAAACACCCTTCATGTTAACAGATATTCCTGTTGAACTGAAGGGCCTACAGAGAAATTCTGCTTTGTAACTAAGAAGACAGATTTCTCTGAAGTAATTTAAAACCATCAGAAAGACTACATATCTAGAAGTCATTTAAGGGAACTGTCCCAGTCTCATATCCCAGTTTTGACTGGAGCTGCTGTTGACACATCTGAAGGAAATGATGAAATCGACAGAAAATACTTGTACCCTTCATTGTGTAAAGTAGATCAGCCTCCTTTATCAGCCTCTTGGGTTCAGGAAATATTGAAACAATTTGGTTCCTGTTAAACATGAAAGCATTATTCAGCACTACATATTTGTTAGTACAGTCATAAAAGGCGCAGACATTTTCTGTACTCTTAATTTTTTATTTGAAGATTTCAGTTTCTTCATCTATAAAAGAAGGATTAAAAATAATAATACTTAAGGCACAGGGTTATTACTGAGTTGACCAAGTATTCACTTGGGTTTTTCCGTAACAGCAAAAAACCTGAACGAACTTTTTGGCCAACCCAATATAATGCATGTTGAGCTTTTTATTAATGGTGTTTGTCACATCATCTTTCAAAAATAGGAGCTGCTACAGTGATCGTGATGATTCCTTAATTTCTACAAATTCCTATTCCCCCCTCCCTGGTGGCTCAGAGGTTAAAGCGTCTGCCTCCGATGCGGGAGACCAGGGTTCGATCCCCGGGTCGGGAAGATCCCCTGGAGAAGGAAATGGTAACCCACTCCAGTATTCTTGCCTAGAGAATCCCATGGACAGAGAAGCCTGGTAGGCTACAGTCCACGGGGTCGCAAAGAGTCGGACATGACTGAGCGACTTCACTTTCACTTTCTTCTCTCAATATCCATACTCTCAATTAACAAGGATAAACTATTAAATCTGAGCTTTCCTGGTGGCTCAGTGGTAAAGAATTCTGCCTGCCAATGCTGGAGACACAGGTTCAATCCCTGGGTCAGGGAAGATCCCCTGGAGAAGGAAATGGCAACCCACTCTAGTAATGTTGCCTGGGAAATCCCATGGATAGAGGACTACAGTCCATGGGGTCGCAAAAAAGTCAGACACAGCTAAGCAACTAAACAACAAACAATCTGGCCATAGAGAGAACAAGTCTCTTGACAGAATCTGTCAGTCAATAGGATATTTCCAGGCAGCTTGGTGAGGGTCAGAGATGCAGTGAGAGTTTATAGTCCCTTTCAGAGCCTGATAGGGCTGGAAGGGAGTGAGTTCTTTGCGTGTGACTCCTACCCTATGTAAGCAGTTTTCAAAAAGATCCTGCGCTCAGGTAAATTTGTATTTTATTCTCTGAATGTAAAATGATGGACTGCAGGAGGCAGAATTTAAATGACTCTGGGGTCTTTCAAGAACACAGAATAACTGGCAGGTCTCTCCCCTCTCCCTGCCCTCCCCAGGTTAACCTCAGAGCCACAGACGGGAAGCTCATGCGCCAGCTGCTCCTCATCAATGAGAGCATCGAGTCCATCAAGTGGATGATTGAAGAGAAAGCCACCATCACCAGCCGCGGCAGCAGTCTGAGTGGCAGCCTGTGCAGCTTGCTGGAGAGTCAGAGCACCTCCTTACACGGCAGCTGCAACAGCCTGCATGATGCCAGTGACGGGCTAGATGGCATCTCCGTGGGGAGCTACCTGGACACTTTGGCAGATGACGTCCCAGGCCACCACACCCCCTCAGACTTGGACCAGTTCAGTGACAGTTCAGTCATAGGGGACTCACACGCACTGTACAAGCGTCCCAAACTGGATTCTGAATACTACTGCTTTGGCTAATGCCCCAGTTTTATGCATGGGTTTGGTGTGCAATTAACTTGTATTTATCCTCCTTCTCCGCTGCTATATTTTTGGTGTGATTTTTTTTTTTTTTTTTTTTAGTACGACAACCTTTTAAAAGGAAGCTTATTTTGAATGGCTTGATGGTATTTCTGTTGCTCCCAGTATTTCTCATCTGGACTCATTTCTCTTTCTCTCTTAAGTCTATTTATTACGATGATTTTTCTCCCTTCTTGCACAGTGGCACAAATAAAGCAGGGGGAAAAGAATAAGCAATAATTATATCTTTGCTTTTGTTTTCAGAGCAAGGGGTCAGGGATTACAAGATAAACTTCGCTAAATTTTACAATAAACCAAAGTCTGATAATAGCCGATTTTGTTGTCTGTATTGTTAAATGATTCAAAGGCTTGTTTTCCAGAAGACACTGAGGTTTATTACTGTTTTTATATTAGGTTGAACAACATGCTTGGGACTAAGCTAGGCATTATTTTGAGGCCACAAGTTCCTAGTGTGAAATCAATAATACCGTTAACCACACACTTCTCATGACAACCATTAGGAAGCCCCAACTCTATGCAATCTATTCAGTTCAACTATGTGTTCATACTGTAGATGATCATTTTGTCACCAGTGATTCTAACTCAAGCTGTAGACAAATTTGTGTAATTAAATATATGATTCTCCCAAATTTCAAAGAATAATTGAAATTAAGTAAGAAAGTGATTAGAGGCTAAGATGTCCTAGATTTATTGTATTCTGAGATTTTGCTGATGTTTACTATAAGAATTTTACAATTATAGGACATATAAAAACATTTTATACAATGGATGGATGATGGATGAATGAAGTCAGAAGTAGTATTACTATTTACTTAGAAAACCTAATAGATCCTTTCATTCTGAGAAGAAAAAATAATTTCTTTGTTTTCTGGAATGACATCTGAAATATCATTCATGTAGTGGAAATTTCAATGTGATATTAATCTTCTACATTTCTTTTACCTTGATGATTCCTCATGAGTAAATCTAATTGAGCTTTCAAACTGTTCTCTGTAATGATATATGTTTCTGCACTAAACACTTCACAGTGTGAACCAAAAACTCTACTTGTAACTGAAAAATGGCCATACTCCAGAAATAATTTCCCCCAAATGTCCTTTGTTATTATACATATTACACACAGTCAAATTTATTATTTCCAAGTTACATATTATTCAATTTCCAATTAAGATCTATAGGGTCTATATTTCACACTGGTCCTTTTTTCATAAATTGTAGATAAAATCCTCATCAACAACAATCTCAAGATTTCAGGATTGTCTCCCTTCTGTGTTTGAGGAAAATGAAACACAAAGAAGGTAGATAACTGGGTCAAATCTCCCAGTAAGTGTCAAAATTGGGATTTAAACTTAAGCCTGTTTTAACAATAAAACTTGGTAATAAAACTTAATACCTACAGAAGTTAAATAATAAAGTGGAGATGAGAAAGAAAACTTAACTCATGACAAAGTGACCTATCATTTTTCTTCTAAATTAGTAAGACCTACATGCTCAAATCCTGAGGTTTTTGAGTCCATTCCCGACACCACATGTCCACAGTCAGTACTGTGTTCATAAGTGAAGCAGGGAGTTGGCCACATGCCAGCTATCCCCCATTTTATTACCCCCTTTCTACTTGCTTTCATTTTAAACTTTTAGTAAAGGCTGGTGGGTTGGCTATTTTGTTTGGTTTTAATGTGGAATTAAACCAAGCAACTTTTAGCACAGATTTTTTTTTTATGGAGAACACAACTCAATGCAGGCAGAATAGTTTGAAGGCACTTTAACTTTTTACCTCATTTCTTCATGTGCTGACAGAGATCAAGTATTCCAGCTCATACATTGGTCATGGGAATTATTTATTTGAAAATGCATCCATTCTCTTGAGACCAATGAATATGTCAATAATTAGTGTTTAGCTTCATATTCCTCTCTTCTTAGTAAAATCAACTATCAAAACATTGTTGGCTTATATGTGACTCCATATGTCTAACTCATAGACTGTATATGTGGTATCTTCTTCAAAAAATAGGAATCACAGTAAAGTACATAACATAGTGAAACTTATATAGCCGAGACATTTTCAAGTTTTCTGCAAGAAACTTTTAGCACAGATTTTTTTTTACCAGATTAAAATCCAAGAACATGCATTATGATCTAGCAGATAGAACTAAGACTAATGAATTTCAAACAGAGAGTAATGACATTTGTAACTATACGTCTACAGCACTGCAAGAACATGTTCAACAAGAGGGAAATGAGGAGACAGCAAAACTGTAAGAGGCATGAAGGCTAAATTCAAACCTCTTCAAAACCTGAGATTTGTCTAGAATAAGCTAGGCACAGGAAAGATGAGTTCTCTCCTTGGATCACTGTTTCACATTGTAAATTCAATCTGACCAATTTCTTTCACATGCCCCCTTTTCCAATCATGTTCCCCTGCTATCTGTCCATCCCAGGCCCTCTATAAATTTCATCTCTATAGAAAGGAAATGAAAAAGCCTGAATACAATATGAATGAAATGTGTAGAACAGTTTTCATTTATGCATCATTTAATTTCATTTAAGGGGCATGTGAAAGAAATTGGTCAGATAGAATTTACATTGTGAAACAGTGATCCAAGGACAGAACTCATCTTTCCTGTGCCTGGCTTTTTCTAGACAAATCTCAGGTTTTGAAGAGGTTTGAATTTAGCCTTGATGCCTCTTACAGTTTTGCTGTCTCATTTCCCTCTTGTTGAACACGTTCTTGCAGTGCTGTAGACGTATAGTTACAAATGTCATTACTCTCTGTTTGAAATTCATTAGTCTTAGTTCTATCTGCTAGATCATAATGCATGTTCTTGGATTTTAATCTGGTAAAAAAAAATCTGTGCTAAAAGTTTCTTGCAGAAAACTTGAAAATGTCTCGGCTATATAAGTTTCACTATGTTATGTACTTTACTGTGATTCCTATTTTTTGAAGAAGATACCAAATATACAGTCTATGAGTTAGACATATGGAGTCACATATAAGCCAACAATGTTTTGACAGTTGATTTTACTAAGAAGAGAGGAATATGAAGCTAAACACTAATTATTGACATATTCATTGGTCTCAAGAGAATGGATGCATTTTCAAATAAATAATTCCCATGACCAATGTATGAGCTGGAATACTTGATCTCTGTCAGCACATGAAGAAATGAGGTAAAAAGTTAAAGTGCCTTCAAACTATTCTGCCTGCATTGAGTTGTGTTCTCCCAGAAAAATGGAATTTTCCTCAGTTACAGTAGTCTCTACATTTTATGGATTTGTCTGTCTTATACTGGTAAGTATACTGGTGGTATACTGTCTTATACTGGTAAGGAATTTAGGCAATTTAAAGCTAGTACATATTTGGAGTTCTGCAAATAAAGGAACTCAAGATAATCAACTTAGAAGTCTTAATTTCAAAGAAACTCCAGTATTTATATTATGTCAGCCCCAAACTGCATACACAGCATCAATTAGTTCTAGGTACTTACCAACCATTAGAATTGCAATGTGAGCTTTCCTGATGGCTCAGTGGTAAAGAATCTGCCTGCCAAGGCAGGAGACTTGAGTTTGATGCCTGAGTTAGGAAGATATCCTGAAGAAGGAAATGGCAACCCACTCCAGTATTCTTACCTAGAGAATTCCATGGACCAAGAAGCCTAGTGGGCTACAGTCAATGGGGCTGCTAAAGAGTCGGACATGACTTAGCAACTGAACAACAAGAAATGCAGTATGATTCTAGCCCCAAACTGCATACACAGCATCAATTAGTTCTAGGTACTTACCAACAATTAGAATTGCAATGTGAGCTTTCCTGATGGCTCAGTGGTAAAGAATCTGCCTGCCAAGGCAGGAGACTTGAGTTTGATGCCTGAGTTAGGAAGATATCCTGAAGAAGGAAATGGCAACCCACTCCAGTATTCTTACCTAGAGAATTCCATGGACCAAGAAGCCTAGTGGGCTACAGTCAATGGGGCTGCTAAAGAGTCGGACATGACTTAGCAACTGAATAACAAGAAATGCAGTATGATTCTTTGTCACTGAGTGAACTAACGTTGTCAATATGTATTCTTATCCCTGAGTCCATCAAACTATTGACTCTGTGATGCCAAAATGAATGGTTATTTTGATGTTCTCATATCATTGACATCTCAGCAAAAACCGACAAATTTGATCACTCTTTTCTTGAAAGACTCTCTTCACCTGACATCTGGAACATCCCTATCTCATGCTGCCTGCTTGTTGGAATACTCTGTTGCTAGATTTTCTTCATTCTCCTGACCTCCACACACAAGAGTGTCTCTTGGCTCAGTTCTGTCAACATTTTATTTTCTGAAATTGTTCCCATGGGGATTTCATCCATTTTTATAGTTTTAAATGTCATCTACATGCTGAGAGTCCTCCAAGTCTATCTCTAGCCCCAGTCTCCCTTCTAACTCCAGTCTCCCACATCCATCTGATTCCACAGCATCTCTACTTGATCTCTGATAAAAATCTCAGTCAAAACATAACCAACACTGAAATTGTGCTCTTGTTCTATAATCTTCCCCAGTTCAGTAAATGCTTCCTCTAATTACCAAATGCTCAGCCCAGATCCTTGAAATCATATCTTAAATGCTCTCTTTCACACCACATCTACCACACGCAATCTGTCATGTAAATCAAAAGAACCACCTTAGAAAAATATCCAGAATGAGCTATAGATTTTTAAAATTTTTTACCGAGTACAGTTATTTTACAATGTTGTGTTAGTTTTTGTTGTACAGCAAAGTAAATCAGCTATATGTATACATATATATCTTCATTTTGGATAGAATTTCCAGGTTGCTCAGTGGTGAAGACCTGCCAAGCAGGAAACATGGATTTGATCGCTGGGTCAAAAAGATTGCTTGGATAAGAAAATGGCAACTCACTTCAGTATTCTTGCCTCAGGAATTAATATGAGCTGAGGAGCCTGGCAGGCTAAAGTCCATGGAGTCACAAAGAATTGGACATGACTTAGTGTCTAAACAACTACAAATCCTTTTCTTTTTATGGATCTCCTCATTTAGGTCACCACAGACCACTGAATAGAGTTTTCTGTGGTACAGAGTAGGTCTCCTTGGTTATCTAATTATACATAGCAATGTAAACATGTCAATGCCAATCTCCCAATTTATCACAACCCCTCTTCACCCTGGTGTTTGTTCCCTACATCTGTGTCCCTTACCCCTGTTATGAGTCTCATCAAGTCAGTGTCACTTACCTCTAGGATTATTTAAATAGCCCTGTCTTGTCTTAAACTGCTTCTACCCTTACCTCCCCACAGTTAATTTTCATCACAGCAACAAGAGTAATCTATTAAGAAACAAGTTGCATTTTTGCCAGCCTCTCTCCACTAGACCATTCAGATATGCTCTAAATCAAATCCCTTATGATTATACAGTGCAAGTGAGAAGTAGATTTGAGACTAGATCTGATAGATAGAGTGCCTGATGAACTACGGATGGAGGTTCATGACATTGTACAAGAGACAGGGATCGAGACAATTCCCATGGAAAAGAAATGCAAAAAAAGCCAAAAATGGCTGTCTGGGGAGGTTTTATGTGAAAAGAAGAGAAGCGGAAAGCAAAGGAGAAAAGGAAAGATATAAGTATCTGAATGCAGAGTTCCAAAGAATAGCAAGGAGAAATAAGGAAGACTTCCTCAGCAATCAATGCAAAGAAATAGAGGAAAATGACAGAATGGGAAAGACTGGAGATCTCTTCAAGAAAATTAGAGATACCAAGGGAACATTTCATTTGGAAGGAAAGTTATGACCAACCTAGATAGCATATTCAAAAGCAGACATTACTTTGCCAACAAATGTCAACATTACTTTGCCTCAATATAGTTGAGGCTATGGTTTTTCCAGTGGTCGTGTATGGATGTGAGAGTTGGACTGTGAAGAAAGCTGAGCACCAAAGAATTGATGCTTTTGAACTGTGGTGTTGGAGAAGACTTGAGAGTCCCTTGGACTGCAAGGAGATCCAACCAGTCCATTCTAAAGGAGATCAGCCCTGGGTGTTTTTTGCAACTGATGCTAAAGCTGAAACTCCAGTACTTTGGTCACCTCATGCGAAGAGTTGACTCATTGGAAAAGACCCTGATGCTGGGAGGAATTGGGGGCAGAAGAAGAAGGGGATGACAGAGGATGAGATGGCAGGATGGCATCACCGACTTGATTAACATGGATTTGGGTGGGCTCCAGGAGTTAGTGATGGACCAAGAGGCCTGGCAACCTGCAATTCATGGGGTTGCAAAGACTCAGACACAACTGAGTGACTGAACTGTACTGAACTGATTCCTTTTGAACTGTGGTTTTGGAGAAGACCCTTGAGAGTCCCTTGGACAGCGTGGAGATCCAACCAGTCCATCCTAAAGGAAATCAGTACTGAATATTCACTGGAAGGACTGATGCTGAAGCTGAAACTCCAATACTTTGGCCACCTGATGTGAAGAACTGACTCTTTGGAAAAGACCTTGATGCTGGGAAAGATTAAAGATGGAAGGAGAAGGGGATGACAGAGGATGAGATGGTTGAATGGCATTGCTGACTCAATGGACATGAGTTTGAGTAAACTCTAGGAGTTGGTGATGGACAGGGAGGCCTGGCGTGCTGCAGTTCATGGGGTCACAAGGAGTTGCACATGACTGAGAGTCTGAATTGAATTCCAATGCTGTAATATTTTTATACTTCATATCTGTGTATAAGTCAACTCTTTACCATAGACTACCAAATCCTATGCAGTCTTTTACCTTTCTAGTGTTTGAACTCACCTTATACCATTCTCCACCCCCTCTGATTGTAAGCCTTATTTACATCCTTACAATTCTTTTAAAATTTCAAAATCTACATAAGTTCCTACATTAGAATCTTTGCACTTCTTATATCTTCTTTCTGAAATGTTCATCTGCTGAATGTTCATAAGTCTTGATTACACAGTTCTTTCCAATCTCTAATCAAATGGCAAGGGATTTCTTACAAAGCACACCTAGAACATTTTATTCTTACCCTGGTTTATTTTTCTTCATATTATCATCTGATACCTATTTTGTGTGTATATTTTGTGCTTTCTGACACTAGAATATAAGTTCTAGGAAAACAAGAACTATGCTTCATCTACCAGTGTATCTCCTATCAGCTAGAAAATCTATGTCTTACAATAGATACCAAATACATTTTTATTTTTACTGAAACAATTATTAATTTGCTGAGTGCCTTCTAGGTAACAGGCAATGACTGTTCTAGGGATTTGTGATGCAAAAAGGAAGGTACAAACCCTGATCTCAAGATACTCTTTTGTGTAGTAAGTTTTCATGGTAGGAAATAATAATACTCACCCCCATCACCCAGAGATGCCATGTCCTAATCCCTGGAACCTGTGAATACCTTACATGGAAAAAAGAAACTTCACAAATGTGACTAAGGTAAGAATCTTGAGATGGGAAGGTGTCCTTGGATTACCAACATAGGCAAAGCTCCTAGAAGCTTCAAAAGACAAAGGAATAAATATCACCTAGAACTCTACTGACATCTTTATTTTAGCTGAGTAAGATGTCTTTTGGTCTTCTGACCTCCATAATTATAAAACAATAAATTAGTGTTGTTTAAGTCACTAAAGTCACAAAGTTTGTAGTAATTTGGTTAAGTAGCAGTAGGAATCTATTAAGACTTTTGTAACAAAAAGTGAGGTGCTGCTGAAAGAAGTATCTAAAAATGTGGAGATGGCTTTGAATAGTTACTGGATGAATTTTGAGGAGCATGATAGAAAAAGCCCAGATTGTTCTGAAAAGACTGTTGGTGAAAATATGGATTTTAATGACTCTGCTAATAAAGACTTGGAAGTGAGAAGAAAAGTAGAGAAAAGCTGTATTTTCTTAGAGAATACTTAGTTATCATAAGCTGGCTCTTGAAAGGAATGTAAAAGCATTGTTGGTAAAGGCTCAAAAGGAAATGAGAAACACACCAGAAATTGGCAGAAAGAAAATTCTGGTTATACGGAGGTGGAAAGTTTAGCAGAACTGTGTCCTATAGTTACATGGAAAGCAGAACTTTTAAGTGATGAACTTGGATATTTTTTCTGAACCCAGGAAAGTGTTGAAGATCTTGAAGATATGGCTTGGTTTCTTACTGACTCTTACAGTAAAATGCAAGAGGAAAAAGATAAGGAAGAGGAAAGAGTTCAGTCAAAAGGAAGTCAGGACTTGATGAAATAGAGTTCTTAGCTGTCTAGATTGCAAAAGACACTACTGTTAGGAGAGTCACTGTTGAGAAAGAATGTTCTAGAGGAAAAACCAAGATTGTGTCTGGACAAGGCTTTTCTAACGCTTTAGAAAAATCTAAAGTTCTGAGTGTTGAAGCACAGTGATGTCTCTTTTGAAGAGATCAGATATGTGACTGACTAATGGATTCCCTCAACTATGTGAGCGAAAGCCAAAAATAGACATGGAATTTTCTAAGAAAGGCCTGTAGAAGGGCTTCTTATCTAATGGAATGAATTTCTGTGACATACACAGGAGACTCATAATGTTCTTGATAATCTTATACCAGCAAATCCTTTGTTAGCTTGGACTGAAAGGAATAAAGATATCAAAATCACTGCTATCCTATAAATGCCTCACCACTGTATTTGGGAGCAATATTTCTTGCGTTTCGCAGGTTTGAACCTAGAGAAGAATTGTGTTTGGGGAACGGAATATACCTAAGCCACACGCATGTCTGAATTAGATGATTTAGCTGAATAAATGTGGGACTTCTGAGGTGATGAGATGCTGTGTTGAATTGAGACATTTGGTAATGTTTAGATGGAGTGAATGAATTTTACATGTGAGATGGTTATACACTGTGAGGTCCAGAGAACAGACTTTGTTATGAAGTGTAATGAACCCCCAAAGATATCTACCTCCCAATTTTTAAAAACCTGTGATTATGTTACCTAATATTACCTTACTAACATAACGCCTCTACCCAAGTGTCTTTCTCTGTTGTAGTTCTGTGCTTTTTTTTTATTATTATTACCAAAGAAGATGGTAGATACTCAACAAGAAAGAGTTCTGGGCTGTATTATAATAGAGGATACAATAATGCAGCTAGGTACCCACAATTTTCACAAATCATGTTTTAAAATAACTCATGTAGGACCAAATTCCTATTCCTTCCAATTTCATGAATAAACATGACAAATATAAACATGCCTGGGCTCCTAACAGGTGAAATGATGCCAGTAGCAACCTCCATTCTGGGAAAATTTTCTGAAAGTCATATCTTTCTAAGAAGCACTTAGGACATGTAGGAGGGCGACTTGAACCATACTACATGAACCAGTCAGCTGTGTACTCTATGGTCTCCTCCTTAGCCCGCTGGTTAATCAAGAGATAAGCCACCTTTTAAAACCAGGCTTTTAATTTCAACAATATAATTTTCATTTCCTCAGTGATTCTTATGACACATTGAGTTACTCCTCATCTTATGTTTACCATTTGATAGCCATTTGTTTGAAGAGCTGTTGAGCTTCAAACACGTTTTCTATACTGTCAAAATGGATATGACGACAGCACTATTATTTCAGTAAAATGCATTTGTAGCCAACAGGTTGCCTCCATTTCTTCATATTTTAAATATCACCTGAACCACAGCCCCCAAATTTTAAAATCTTCTAAAATATGTTAGTTATTTGTCTTGCTTATATAAGAGCTTATAATCTCAGGAGGAATGAAGACAATTACAATACAGTATGATAGTTGCTGAATAAGAAGTATTGCCTAACATGGAAAGTGGTGCTGATTTAATGCAAAATCTGTAAAATATGTCCTTGGTAAATATCAAAAGCATATCTTAGGGACACTGATTTATTATTTGTTTTCTCATTACTGAGAGAGACAGAGTATAATTCAACTATTTCTGCATAAATCTTTCCACCTTTAAATTGTGTTTAATTCAATAAAACTTAAGATAATGCTAATAAATAGATGGCTTAGAGTTTGTCAATAGATTTCCTGCTAATATAGCTTATGTTTGTTACTGTTCCAAGGGGATGGATTTATTGAACAGAATCAGAATAAAAATAAAAGAGAATGAGAATACCTGTTTCCATGATTACTTCCAGATACTGACTACCAGAAACTGCATCTCATGGAATCAAGAATGTTTTTCTGCTGGGAGTTGTCTAATGACCATGGATACAATAGCAAACCCATGTTATTTTCAACCCAAATAAATCTTTAAATAAATTACTCAGGTTCATTCAAATAATAATGGTCAGATCAAAGATTCTAATTTAAGCATTACAGGCTCCAAAACTTACAGCATGCAGAGTATAGCAAAAAAAAAAAATTATGCTTAACTCAAAATATCTTTTCTTGGCCTAACATGCACCAAAATAAGACTTGTCTGCGTACAGTTATATTTATAACTAACATTTTTATCACAGTCCATTATCATGCTATCTGTTCAAGTCTGGAAGACTTAAATCCAGTTTTGCAAAGAAAAAGGATTTCTCAGAGTAAGTATGGAAATATAATAGCGGTATGAAGGAAGAAGAGAGAAGGATTAGAATTGATTTGCACAGGGTTTTAGTTCCTTGCACAGGATAGAGTTTCTGCTTGGATTTTGTTGACTGGTACATCTCACACTGTTTCTATGTAACCACAGTTAACATTATTTAAATGTTTAGTAGAGCATTCCCACAAATGTTAAACAACACTCTTTCAAAGCTTCTCACCTATTACTCTGGATTACTATATAGCATGCTTCATCAAAGGCCTGGTCAAACCAAACCAGACCCAGTGCTAGGATCATATGACATCTACCTGTATTTATGAGCGCTAGTTAAATTCCAAACATTGCCTCACATTGGCATTCTTTCAAGTCATTAATATCCTGCCTGTTTGTCCAACGTGGGAGAAAGAATTATCAGAGCCTGCATTATTTCATTTTTTACTAATAAGGGATCATGTACCAATAGGGATATGTTGCATTCTTGATGTTTTTAGAGTATTCTCAGAGTGATTTATAATTATTTTTACATCAGCCAAATCCACCTATAAATCAAATACCATTTTAGCTATTAACTCTGCATTTTTTTCCTCCTATGGAAAGGGATATATGTGAGAAGTCAGAAGACCTCCTACTCCTTTATAACTGATGCATTCCAGTTCCTTGTCACTAGGCCCTCACCTCAAAGCATTATTTTTGTCTTCTTTTTTTAATTGATGATTCTTTGCAAACTTACTAGGGATGAATCTCAAACCATCTGACAATTTTGTTCTGCATAAAAAATGAACTGAGGTCACTTATTCTTCTGGTCCCTCAAAGGATCTGATTTTTTTTAAAATCAGAGATTATATGATGATGGATCTTGAAGGGCTGTTAGAGGGCATGGGAAATAATCTATCATTTTGCAAATATGCTAAATGAAGCATTCTTGGGCAGCTTGTAACAATATTATAGACAATGTGGACAAGTCTTTCTGAATTATGATTTAGAAAATGATCTGATCTTAGATCTGATCTTTAGAAAATGTTCTTGCTGCAAAGAATAAATGGCTTAAGTTTTTTTTAGGTAAAACAAACAAAGTAATGAATTCTACTTAAAATACTAATAACATAATACAAAAAGGGAAAAGAAAGACATTGAAGAAATGAAATGGCATAGTCATTAACCTACACTTAAGGGATGGGACAAAAGTATAAAGACACTGGTTTCCAAGTATTTCCTTCTGCCAATTACTACATATATTAACTTTAAAATAACTAACTTTATTTCTTTGTGCCTCAGTTTTCTCAACTGTAAAATGGGCTTAATACAGCCTGCCCCAGAATTGTTTGAAAAGTGCTTGAAATATGACTAAGCACCCAGAAATGCTTTATAAATTATGTTACTACTATTATAACAACTAGTTAAGTAAAGGAATCTGTTTAAATTGAAGAAGGAGGAAATTAAGGATTGCCTATTGTGGGGCATATAGTATAGGTACTTATACTGCTGTATGATCCAATATTATTCGCAACTAAATTCTGTGTTGATAAACTCCCTCTTCCCAATAGAAGTTAAATAGCTGTTCTGGAGCTAGCCTGGTCGTGAGACAAAACTTTGTCCAATAAGTCGTAAGCAGAAATCTGACAAGAGTTTCTGGAAACCCTTTTGCGGACTTTAAGCTGTTTATATAAACCATTCCTGAACTCAGAATATTTTGAGCTTCTCACATTCTTATTTCCTACGGCAGTTGTAAAATTCTTCAAGTAAAGGCATTAAAAGTACAACTTGAATTTTTAGGACTGTTAACACTCAGTGCCAGCACTGAATTAGACAAACTGAACACAGTTGTTTTTCTTTTGCCCTCAGGGTCACGATAATACTGCTAATAAGTCTTTTTTTTTAAGCCAAACAAGCTTTTGTTTTTACAGTACATGCTTTAGAGCAATAGTCAAGTCTTCAGAATGACAAGAAAATGCTGAATTCAAATTCTAGTTTTTTTTCAAATTTAGCTTTTGGAAACCAATCACCTACATAGAGAATTCTTTAGACATTAATATTTGCTGAAACACTGTTAATTTGCTGTCTCAAATTTCATGTGGAGCTATGTTTTTTTTTTAAAGGAAAAGGAATATCTATATTTAACTTTTTTGTTTTAGCTCCCATACACATACAGTAACAGAAAACTATTATTTTAGTAGATTTATTATAGAATGAAAAACAAAGCCAATATACATATGAACAAAATTTAACATATAATTGTATCAGATCCTACTAGGTTTATCCTATCAATCAGTGGGAAAACAATGGGTGACATAATGATAGCCAGTGATATCATTTATAGTCACAAGTACCACTTGTCATAGAGTACATTTAATTCAGTAGGAGTTCAGTGATTTATTTTTTGAAACTCTATCATAACTGTGCCTTCTTCCAAATGTTTACTACCTATAGAACTTTGGAACATTAAAATTCTAGTGATTTTCACTAGCTTAAATATCTGGATCTTTAATAGGGATCTAGGCTTAAATATCTGCCAGTAGTTAGGATGAAAAGTTATCAAAGAGCAAACCTGACTATTAGAGGCTTGCTCTTGAATTAATAAGAGGCACAATGCAAGTATGCCCCGAATTCTAAAAGATGGGCAGATCTATGAAAATGGTTAAAATTTCATGTAGTGTGTTCTACAGTGACTAATTAGGAAATGTTAAAACCCTGAGACTCTTGATGAATTTGCAAAATCAGACAAATTGAGTTTTTTTTTAATGCTTTTTGGAAAAATGAACATATCACCAGAAAATGGTTTTCTTGTTTTAATTTGAGATCCTTATATTTGATGAAAAATACATGTGAACTCACAGACTTTGAAGGCCTTCAAATATCAATGTCAAAATTTTGCTCAGGAATGAAGAACAGAAAATAAACAATATATAGTTTTCACCACAAGGTTGTATCTTAAGAGTTCTTTAGGGAAATCTGAATTACTAGTTACTGGGATCACTGTTATTTGGTAATGGAGAACTATTTAATTTTAAGTTGAACAATTCACTTTTAAATAAATACTGTGGTACATTCTTTCTTTTAGTAATGCAAATAACTTCCATATTTTCATAGAGGCTTGTGTTCCTAAGAATGAAAGTCTATGGTATGTCACATTATACTTAAATTCCTTTTGAAGAAGTAACTATAAAACATTTTAATGTATAACTTCCCTTTAGTCATAGTTATTCTATAGTTATATACTGTAATATATTCCCTTTGAGAGCTTTCTATTGTAAAATAATTCCTTTACCTTAGTATTCACACCTGCAATTTTATCTGCCCATGTTAGCTCTGCAAAATAAGAGTGCTCTTCCTTCCCAATGGGAGGAATAAAATGACTAGAATTGTCATAAAGATCTAAGGGGAAAAAAAACAAATAATGATTTTCTTCATAATCAAATCAGTATTGAAGCTAATAATACACAGTTGCAAAGCCACAAATCATGCTCAACAACCAAAGTCAAATGACCAGGGAGATAATCACAAAAAGACCACATTAGAGAGTAAATCCAGATATAAAGCTTAAAGTGTTTAATCTTGCCAAAGGACACCAGGGAAAGAGGTTAGGGTTCAGAGTAAACTCTCACCCACTATCCAAAACACTGGGCAGTTCTAGAGAACAGCAAAGTGTGGCTCATGAGTGAGACAAGCTAGATAAATGAACTATGGATAGGCCATGCCCACTATTCTCACCGTGAACAGGTCTGACTATTCTATGAGTAGACCTTGAGAATACTGTATCGATGTCTTTCACCTTGAACAGGTCTGACTATTCTATGAGTATACCTTGAGCATACTGTATCTATGTCTTTCACCTTGAACAGGTCTGACTATTCTATGAGTATACCTTGAGAATACTGTATTGATGTCTTTGTTCTTCCTTCCTCATGCTCAAGAATTCCCTCCTGCCTGTTCTCTATCTATCCAAATCCATTTATCGTTGAATATCTTCTTGAGGTGCAGTCAACTTTACTGCAAACCTGCAGTATTCGCTGACTGTACTGTGAGCTTTGGAACTTAAGAATTTTCTATAATGTGATGTAAGTATATGTGTATGTGAATATATATATGTGTAAGTAATTCGATGGTAGACTCCTGAACTGCTCCTTACTGCCTTAATGTTACATATTTCATAATATTCATTCTTAGTATATATTCAACAGTTGTTTCTAGAAGAAACTTACTTGAGTTTATTTGTGAGCTCTATCAACTAAAATTTCAGTCATTAAAATCAGCAGAAAAAATATTCATACCATCAACATATTACCATTATTTAAATTATCTTTCAGTTCAGTCACTCAGTCGTGTCTGTCTCTTTGCAACCCCATGGATTGCAGCATGCCAGGCCTCCCTGTCCATCACCAACTCCTGGAGTTTACTCAAATTCATGCCCATTGAGTCAGTGATGCCATCCAACCATCTCATCCTCTGTCGTCCCTTTCTCCTCCTGCCTTCAATGTTTTCCAGCATCAGAGTCTTTTCCAGTGAGTCAGTTCTTTGCATCAGATGGCCAAAGTATTGGAATTTCAGCTTCAACATCAGTCCTTCCAATGAATATTCAGGACTGCTTTCCTTTAGGGTGGACTGATTGGATCTCCTTGCCATCCAAGGGATTCTCAAGAGTCTTCTCCAACACCACAGTGCAACAGCCTGAATTCTTTGGCACTGAGCTTTCTTTAGAGTCCTACTCTTACATCCAGGGACAGGGGAGCCTGGTGGATGCCATCTATGGGGTCGCACAGAGTTGGGCACAACTGAAGCAACTTAGCAGCAGCAGCAGCACATCGATACATAACTACTGGAAAAACCATAGCTTTGACTAAATGGATTTTGTTGACAAAGCAATGTCTCTGCTTTTTAATATGCTGTTTAGGTTGGTCATAACTTTTCTTCCAAGGAGTAAGCGTCTTATAATTTCATGGCTACAGTCACCATCTGCAGTGATTTTGGAGCCCAAAAAGTAAAGTCTGTCACCATTTCCTCTATTTCCCCACCTATTTGCCATGAAGTGGTGTGACCAGATGCCATGATCTTAGTTTTCTGAACGTCTTTAATATATGGCTAAAAAATATGAGAAGAGAAATAAAAGACATCAAAGAAAGAAACAATGGGATATTTTATAAATATTAAAGTTAACATAGATTCAAAATTCAAAATGGATTAAAGGCTTAAATTTAAGACCTGAAATTATAAAACTTCTTGAAGAAAACATAGGAAGTAAGTTCTTTAACATCTATCTTTGGTAAAAAATTTTGGCTATATTTTACCAGGCAAGGGAAACAAAAGCAAAAATAAACAAATAGTACTATATAAAACTAAAAAGCTTTTACATAGCAAAGAAAACTATTAGCAAAATCAAGTGGTCACCACTTGATGAGATAAGGTATTTGCAAACTATATATCTGATAAAGGATTACTATCCAAAATACACAAAAAATACATACAACTCAACATCAAAAAAAAAACACTATTTAAAAATGGAAGAGGATCCAAAGAGAAATTTTCCCAAAGAAGACATGCGGATGGCCAGTAGGCATACAAAAACAACAACAACAACAAACATTCAACATTACTAAGCATCAGGGAAATGCAAATTAAAATCACAATGAGATATCATGTCATATTTGTCAGAATGACTGTTATCAAAAAGATGACAAATTACAATTGTCGGCAAGGATGTGGGGAAAAAGGCACCCTCCTGTGCTACTTTTGGAAAGGTAAATTTGTGAAAATAATATGGAATTTCCTCAAACAAAAACAGAACTATCATATGGTGAGCAATTCTAAATCCTGGGCATTTAATCAAAGAAAACAAAAAATTAATTAGAAAATATATATGCATCCTATGTTCATTGCAGCATTGTTTACGATAGCCAAAATAAGGGAGCAACCCGAGTGCTATTCATCAATAAATGAATGGAAAAGAAAATGGCACACATTTATACCATGGAAAATTAGCCATTAAAAAAATGACATCATACCATTTGTGACAACATGGACAGACCTAGAGGGCATTATGAAATAAGTGAGATAAGTAAGAAAAAGACAAATACTGTGTGATTTCACTTATATGTGGACTCTAAAAAAAACAACAACAACAAATGAACAAACATAACAAAACAGAAACAAGTTCTAGATACAGAGATCAAATAGGTGATTGCCAGAGGGGAAGGGAGTAGAGGGAGGGGAAAAAAGTGTAGGAAATTAAGAGGTACAAACTTTCAAGTTGCAAAATAAATGAGTCATGTCTATAAAATGTACACTGTGGAGAATACAGTCAGTAATTATATCTTTGTGTGGTGACATACAGTAACATTTTGAAATGTACAGTGTTTTGTAATAGGAACTGACATAGTGTTGTAGGTCAATTATATTTCAAAATCAAACTCACAGAAGAAGAGTTCGGTCAGATTTGTGGTGCCAGGGCCAGTGGGGCTGGTGAGTGGGAACCAAATGAGGAAAGTCAAAAGGCACAAACGTTCAGTTATATGATAAGTAAGTATCAGGAATGTAATACACAATGTGATAAATATAATTAAAACTGCAGTATGTGATACATGAAGGATGTTAAGTGTTGGCTGCTCAGTCATGTCTGACTTTTTCCAACCCTGTGGACCGTAGTAGCCCACAGGCTCCTCTGTCCATGGGATTCTTCAGGGAAGAATACTGGAGTGGGTTGCCATTTACTTCTCTAGAAGGCTATTAAAACAGATGGTAAATCCTACAAGTTCTCACTATATGAAAAAAAACCTTTTTATTTCTTTAACTTTGTGTCTATATGAGATAATAGATATGCACTGTGATAATCTTAATGTGATCATCATA
>SJYC01117955.1:0-26171 GCA_006408675.1 Madoqua kirkii | reverse complement strand
CTATTTTAAGATTTCTGATAAAATATACAACTAATCTATTCCAGGTCAACACTCACACTTTTAGAAGAAAAGCAAGAGAACTAGGAAGATGAGGAACAGTTTCATCTAGTCTTTCAAGAGATCATTCATTCAACAAGCTGTGCCCTAACTGAGGTGGGTGCTATGCTGGAGGTTAAGCTAAAAAGGGAAAGGCTTATTTGATGTTGAATATTTCACAGTCACATAAGAACAATCATAAAGTATGGTAAGTGCTATAAGAACGTGGCAGAAATCACAATGATAAAAATATAAGTATTTACCTTTCTCTCCACTCCTTCTAAGGGGTATCATTTGTAAGCAAGGCCTGATTACACGGTTATTATATCTTAGCCTCAAAGCTGTGATTCATTATATTATATAACTAAAACCAATATAATGTCGCATGTTAATTATACCTCAATAAAAAAAGAGTAAAATTTATATTTAAGTAAATGTGAAAATTTTTGTAAGAAAGGTTTACTTCTTCACGATTTATGTTTATATTTTTAAGCCAGCACAGAGAAAAAATGTACCCCTAACACAACGGACCTGTCAATAATGAACCTGAAGATAAAAGTACCATTTATTAGAAAGAAATTTTGCTCTTTTTAAAAAAAGAAAACTAAATGTTACTGAGATAGTACAAGTATGGCTTTCTCAAGTAGGTTTTGGATTTACTATAGCTACAATGGGCTGCAAACATTCTCCCACAAAACAAACAGCCATTCCACAAATGGCAAAGGATTAAAAAAATATAAATGAATATTGTTCTTTTTTTCTCACTAACCTTCCCTTAAAATAAGATTTGGCATTAATATTAAAAATAAGTGAATGAATAATTAAAAATGGTTTATCTCTGAAAAGAAACACAGCTTAAAAAAAACAGGTTGTAGAGACACAGAATGAAATACATCTATCACACACATAGAATTTAGTTGACATATAGTCAGTAACTACAGACTTGTTACAACACACGTTGTTGTTACCCCATTTTTCTACACTTTCTCTGTATAACATGGATCCATTTTATACTCCCAAAATATATAAATAATAATTTTAAAATGCTACCATTAGTATACACTAATTACTATTAGAAACCACATGAGGTATATTTATTGTATTTATTTTGTGGCATGTGTTTACAACTTAAATGTCATTGTCTCATTTTACAGATAAGGAAATTATGGGGCAAGGGAAATTATATCAATGTATAATCAAGGTCATATAGCCAGTAGGCAACACAGCTAGAAAGGAGGATCTGTTCACTTTAGCATCAAAGCCTTCTCTGTCCATTATAGTAACACTGTGCTGTCATCCAAGATATAATACTATTCTAACATTGCCTGCACCGCTAGCTGGAAGTCTTCCTCACTGACACAGATCCAGCATCTGCGTATCAAGTTCATTATTGTCATCTAAATCAGCAGCATATCCATCCTACTAGCTGCATAATTATTCATATATTATGAATTTTATATGATTCACCTTCCCCATTAGTGGGTTACTGCAGCAAGGCAGATAAAACTGACTCATACTTCAGATGTTAAAAAGAGATGGATTTTTAAGTAACTATATGGAGAGGAAGTATATTCTGCAATGTCAATATTCTGAAAAACAGAAGTACTCTCCCTGAATTTGTCTGTTTTGCAAATAAGAAATTCGGGGTTATAGCCTTTCTTAAAGTTAGCCATCTTTAGAAATGAAGCCAATTCTCAACAATTTGTGTCTTAAAGGAAGGTTTACTGTACGCCTAACCTGCCTTCACAGTATAAGCTGGCTTTTTACATTTAGCAATATAGCACCCTAATTGCAGAGTTTCCATTGTGGGGCTTCATGGAAGGCAAGTTTCCTTACCACTCTGAATATATTTGCCACTCTCTCTGGTATGAAAAATTTCCACTGAAAAGTCAGCTGATAGCCTTATGGAAATTCTTCTGTATGTTAACTAGTTTCTTTTCTCTTGCTGTTTGAGAGATTATCTCTTAATATTTATTTTTTTTAAAACTTTCTCAGTGTAATGCAGATGTAGATATTTTGATGTAGACTTCTTTGGGTTTGGCTTGTTTGGGATTCTCTGTGCTTCCTAGATCTAGATGTCTGTTTCCTTCCCAGGTAGGGAAATTATTAAGCTATTATTTCTTCAAAAAAGTTTTATGCCCATTTTTCTTTTTCTTGACCCCTATAAAGTCAGTGTTAGTACACTTGACATGGTCCCAGAGGTCTCAACCTACTCTATTTTTAAAATTATTTTCTCTGTTATCTTGGGTGATTCCACTACTCTCTCTTCCAGATTACTAATTCATTCTTCTACATCTTTTGTTGATACATTCTACTGTATATTTTCATTTATAGTTATTGTAACCTTCAGCTCTGATTGATTATATTTTTTAACTCCGTTAAAATTCTTACTGTGTTCATCCAACTTCTCCTAACCTCAGTGAACATCCTTACCTCAAACTCTTTACAGGGCAGACTGCTTATCTCCATTTCATTTAGTTCTTTTTCTGGTGTTTTGTCTTATTCCTTTGTTTGGAACATATTTCTCTGTAGAAATATCTCATATTTCCCATTTTATTTCTAGGTACTGAGCAGGTCCATTATGTGTTTTGATCTTGGAGAAGTGGCTTTATATCCCACTAGGTACAGGATGCATGAGCATGCTCCCCTCTGGCCATCAGAGCTAGATGTTCCAGGGGTATCTCCAGAGTGAGCTGTACATGCCCTTGTATTGTGGCCAAGCCAATAACTAGGTATCTATAGGTGAGCAGGCCCCTGGCTCAGCAGCCTGTGAGGACCTGACTTGTGTGGTTGTTATGGGTTTGCTGATAGGTGGAGCAGGAAACCTGGCATTGCTGGTTTTAATCCCAGACAGTACACACTTGGGGTAGATCAGTGGTGGGCAGGGCAGTCTACCTGAGAGGCTGGCTCTGCAGCCAAGTGGTTCATGACAGCTGCAGACCTGTTAGTAGATGGAGCATTTAACCCATGTGGCTGGCTGTGTGGCTCAGCCCTTCACATTTAGTGCAAGCCTGCTGGAGGGTGAGGCAAGCCCCTGGAACCAACAGGCTAGACAAAGGATTCTGAAATCGTGTTTCCCAGCACTGGTGCCAGTATGAAAGAACAAGATCTCAAAAATAACTGCTGCCAGTGACTCCATTTCCCAGGTGAGTTCTAGCCACCTCCTGCCTCTCTGAGGAACTCTCCAAGATCAGCAAGTGGTTCTGACTCAGGCATTTTTCCAACTACTACATCTGTAGTTGCAGGACTCAGAGAATATGAGGTTTCATGTATCCTTTTAGAATGGAGTCTCTGATAGTCCTCTGGATCTCCTGGATGTAAGCTCTTCTGATTTTCACAGACAAACTCTCTGAGGGCTTGTCTTCCCGGTGCAGAACCCTATGCTTGAGAGCTCCTTGTGGACTTCAGATCCCTCCCTCTTCAGGGAGGATTGCTGTGGCTATGATAGTCTCACTGTTTGTGAGTCACTAAATGGGAGGTGTGGATCCTAACTGTATGACATCTCCATCCCTCCTATCCATCACCCTGTGGTTCCTTCTTTATATCTTTAGCTGCAGAAAATATTTCCTGTTAGATTTCAAATCTTTCTCATAGATAACTATCCTTGAGTGTACCCACGGGAGGTAGTGAGATCAGAGTCTTTTGACTCCACCATCTTGATTCCCCTGCCAAAACACTTTCCATTAACAAATTTCACTGAAAGTTTAAATCAAAGAAAAGGAGTATAATTGCCTCCAAGACAGCAATATCTCTGTATTTTGATGATATGAATGCCAGAACATCTATGTTTGTATTCATATCTGTTTTAAGTGTAGGTATGGAAATAATCACAGAATTTGGATTCTGCACTCCAGTCTCCTCCTGTGTTCCTTCATAAAAAGATGTAAAAACCTCCTTTTGCACATTATGACATAATGGTAATAAAATTTAAGCTCATTGGCTGACTTCTGGCCTTGAATACATTATGCTTAATCTGATTCACCAGAATGGAAAGAGTAGATTTAGTGTCTCTCTCAAAGATTATACATATGATTCATTTTACTCTCCCTAAACAAGGCTATTCCTTTTCATTTTAACATTTGAAAGAATCGGCCCATGTTTACAGCGAAGCTATATGGATAGATCAAATCAAATTATTATTATTTAGCCATTGGATTTTAGCCTTTACTTAATTCAACACAGGAAAACAAATGTGTTGGTTCTTTACTTTCAAACTGTCTAAAGCTACACCTCTAATTATGAGGTTAGAGATGTACTTTTTATTATATTGTGGCTGCTCACTTTATTATTTATTTTCTTACCTATTCAATAATTTTCAATACCTGCTCTGAAATGCCAGACACTCTTAAAATTAAGATAATATTTGAATAACAGCAGAAAAGGATAGAAGACAAGTATATTGTGACAATAATACCATATGAACAGCTATATGAACAGCAAACACAAGAACTGTATGATAACATAATATAGTTAAGGGTATTAGGGATACCCTTAGGTGGGAAACTACCCCTGAAATGATTGTCCCATGATTATAAATGGGGAATAAGGCAATTAACTCTTGTCTGATTAGGAATGGGTGATAGGGCTTGTAAGAATGGCTTTAAGCAGGATAATGTCGATTTTAGTGAAATGAGAGGCATTCAATATGTTTAGGTCTCATAATGAGGTACAAATGATAGCCTCATGGAAATTTGGGGTTATAGCCTGGGACAAGATTATGAAAAGCCTATAGCTTAGTGAGAGTTCATAAGCATCAAAGATTTCAAATGGAGAAATTATAATAAAATGGTAAAACAATTTTAGAATCTTATTGTCCATATAATTTTCAGATTGGCTTATGTAATGAAGACAGAAGATTCATGCAATCTTTGGCCAAAAATACCACTGCCACAGGAAAAACCATAGCCTTGACTAGACAGACCTTAGTCGGCAAAGTAATGTCTCTGCTTTTCAGTATACTATCTAGGTTGGTCATAACTTTTCTTCCAAGGAGTAAGCGTCTTCTAATTCCATGGCTGCAGTCACCATCTGCAATGATTTTGGAGCCGAAAAAAATAAAGTCTGACACTGTTTCCACTGTTTCCCCATCTATTTCCCATGAAGTGATGGGACCGGATGCCATGATCTTTGTTTTCTGAATGTTGAGCTTTAAGGCTTTAAGCCAACTTTTTCACTCTCCTCTTTCACTTTCATCAAGAGGCTTTTTAGCTCCTCTTCACTTTCTGCCATAAGGGTGGTGTCATCTGCATATCTGAGGTTATTGATATTTCTCCCGGACTCCTTGGACTGCAAGGAGATCCAACCAGTCCATTCTGAAGGAGATCAGCCCTGGGATTTCTTTGGAAGGAATGATGCTGAAGCTGGAACTCCAGTACTTTGGCCACCTCATGCGAAGAGTTGACTCATTGGAAAAGACTCTGATGCTGGGAGGGATTGGGGGCAGGAGGAGAAGGGGACGACAGAGGATGAGTGGCTGGATGGCATCACGGACTTGATGGACATGAGTCTGACTGAACTCCAAGAGATGGTGATGAACAGGGAGGCCTGGCGTGCTGCGATTCATGGAGTCGCAAAGAGTCGGACACGACTTAGTGACTGAACTGAACTGAACAGGTTAGGGGCAATATTAAAGAGTGGGTCTTCCCAGGTAGCACAATGGTAAAGAATCAATTTGCCAGTGCAGGAGATGCAAGAGACACAGGTTCAGTCCTGGGGTTAGGAAGACCCCCTGAAGTAGGAAATGGCAACCCACTCCAGTATTCTTGCCTGGAGAACTCCATGGACAGAGGAGCCTAGTGGGCTATAGTCCATGGGGTTGCAAAGAGTCAGACACAACTGAGTAACTGAGCACACAGACACACATTAAAGAGAGTACTTGAGTAATCAAATAGGTAATCCATGTTTAACATGTGACACTTACGGGTATCTCACCCACCAAGTGACTTTAAATCTATGTAATATTCTTGCTTTCTGCACCTGCAGTTCCTCTGATTTGTGTCCTTGCTGCTGCTGCGCTAAGTCACTTCAGTCGTGTCCAACTTTAGGTGACCTTTAGTTTATGGAAGAAAACTATTAAAAGTCAGAAAGAATCTAGGTGTTTCTCGCAGAAGAAGAGAGGAAAAAATGAAACAAGTTCATAGCTTCTACTGGGATAAGATTATTTTCAAGATAATGGCTCCTGATTTTACAACAACCTAGAAACCCTGTCTGCAGCCTTATGAACCCTTTACCTTTAAGAACTCCAGAAGGCCCCTATGTCAATAAGCAAGCTATATTTCTCACAAAAAAGAACCATGCCATTTACCTGAGACATGAGGACCTGCAGATTAATACTGAGTCTCTCGTTGGTAAGAAAGAATTACTTTAAAGAAGATTAAATCTAAAACTGGGGAGCCTGTGTTTTTAACATTAATTTATGAGTCTAAGAAGGTCACATGCATGCTGTTATGGTCAAAATATACAAAAAGCACATGTTCAGCTTTTAACAAGGTGAATCAAACCTAAGATTGCTAAACATTGTTGACATATCTATACTATTGTCTCCTTGCCATAAGAACCAAAAGAGTTACAGATTGATACAGAAAGTAAGGCATGCTTTAATTGGGAGGCACAAATGTAAGATAAATGGATTCTTCCTGTTTGGATCCTACAGAACACTTAAAGAACTGCTGGACTCAACCAGTTTGTCTTATTAGCAGAGGACATGGCCCTTATTTTATAGTCACTGTCTCATTGCTCCTTTCCACAAATATCACAATGGCACGAACTCCTGATACTTGCAATCATTTAAGCTTTGAGAACAGGCAGTTCAGTTTATCATCTTGTATTTTCCCATGTTTCCGACCACTGGTTCCTATCACTGAGGGATGTAAACAAGATGTACCATCACAATCAGCCTCAGAAGAGTGGCAAATATATCATGATGTAAATACAGAAGACTTGAGAGATGCAGGTTCAGTCTTCGGGTAGGGAAGATCCCTGGAATAGGAAATGGCAACCCACTTCAGTATTCTTGCCTAGAAAATTCTATGGACAGAGGAACCTGGCAGGCTACAGTCCATGGGGTCACAAAATGTCTGACAAGACGATTGAGCACACACATACACCAACTGGCAAATGGATTTGGGAAAGATGTAATCAGGTGGTAAAATGGACGAGAAAAGATTCCACCTTAATATTAATTTTCAAGCATTTGTCCTCTTTCTTTATGTACGTCTTGTATGTTTGTGTGTGTGTACCAATCTCTTGCAAAAATTATGGTCTGGAGATGTTACCAAAGTAAAGGATATTTAATTGTTTAATAGACAATTATCACATCTTATTCTAGAGTACTTCTTCCTCACCCAGTTGATTGAGTTATTAGATGGCTAATATTTCTAATCAGTCTAATATTCTTCAGTTCACTTCAGTCACTCAGTCATGTCTGACTCTCTGTGACCTCATGAATCATGGCACGCCAGGCCTCCCTGTCCATCACCAACTCCCAGTTCACTCAAACTCACATCCATCGAGTCAGTGATGCCAACCAGCCATCTCATCCTCTGTTGTCCCCTTCTCCTCCTGCCCCCAATTCCTCCCAGCATCACAGTCTTTTCCAATGAGTCAACTCTTTGCATGAGATGGCCAAAGTACTGGAGTTTCAGCTTTAGCATCATTCCTTCCAAACAACACCCAGAGATGATTTCGTTTAGAATGGACTGGTTGGATCTCCTTGCAGTTCAAGGGATTCTCAAGAGTCTTCTCCAACACCACAGTTCAAACCCTCAAAACCATCAATTCTTTGGCACTCAGCTTTCTTCACAGTCCAACTCTCACATCCATACATGACCACTGGACCTCACCTTCCATCAAAAAGTTGACTGTGACAAAATATTGAGGATAGTGTGCCAAATTTTCCGTCAGAGATACAGAATTAGTTCCTAGTAATCAAGAAGAAGAACAGGTTTCCTTTTTCCTAACTTATGTAAGAAAGAATACATGGCTCAGTGGTTACAATATGAAGATCAGTTGATCCTAAAACCAATTAGCATATTTGGTCTCTTCCAAAAACAATTCCTTAACAAAAACAGCAGTCAATATAAATGTGTGCTTCAACCTTGGCAAGTCATTTTTCTTTATTAAATCAAGAATCTTTAAATATTCATACCCTTTGACCTGACAATTCCAATAAGCAGATGTTTGCTATAGAAGTAACCTCATATAGGGAGAAAATATATTCCTAAGTGGGCTTCCTTGATGGTTCAGATGGTAAAGAATCTGCCTGCAATTCAAGAGACTCAAGTTCAATCCCTGAGTGAGGAAGATTCCTGAGAGAAGGGAATGACTTACCCAGTCCAGTATCCTTACCTAGAGAATTCTAGGGACAGAGGAGCCTGGTGGGCTATAGTCCTGATTCATTGGAAAAGACCTCAATGCTGGGAAAGACTGAGGGCAGGAAGAGAAGAAGGTAACAGAGGATGAGATGATTGGATGGCATCAGTGACTCAAAGGACATGAATCTGAGCAAGCTCCAGGAGATAGTGAAGGACAGGGACCAGCTATGCTGCAGTTCACGGGCTCGCAAAGAGCTGGACATGACTGAGCGACTGAACAACAGCAATATTCATAGAGTATTCATTGGAGTGTTATCTGTAACAGATACCAAGACACCTAAATAGAGCAAGAATTCTATACATCGTGCTAAGAACACAAGCTAAAACACTATATAACAATGGAAATTTTTATGATATTTTAAAATATAGGGTAAATATTTGCTCATAAAGTTAAATAATTTAAATGATTTAAGAACACATGCACCAGATACTTACATAAGAATGTTCATAACAGCTCTAAACTAGAAACAGCCCAAATGTTGATGAATAGTACAAAGAATAAATAAATTATATAATATTTAGACAAGGGAATCCTATAAAAAATGTAACTGAACTTTAGCCACAAGCAATAAAAACAAATGAAACATAAATGTTGAGCAAAAGAAGAACAAAATATGCATCAGTTCAGTTCAGTTCACTCATTCAGTCGTGTCCAACTCTTTGCGACCCCATGAATCGCAGCATGCCCGGCCTCCCTGTCCATCACCAACTCCCAGAGTTCACTCAGACTCACATCCATCGAGTCCGTGATGCCATCCAGCCATCTCATCCTCTGTCGTCTCCTTTTCCTCCTGCCCCCAATCCCTCCCAGCATCACAGTCTTTTCCAATGAGTCAACTCTTTGTATGAGGTGGCCAAAGTACTGGACTTTCAGCTTTAGCATCAGTCCTTCCAAAGAAATCCCAGGGCTGATCTCCTTCAGAATGGACTGGTTGGATCTCCTTGCAGTCCAAGGGACTCTCAAGAGTCTTCTCCCACACCACAGTTCAAAAGCATCAATTCTTTGACACTCAGCCTTCTTCACAGTCCAACTCTCACATCCATACATGACCACAGGAAAAACCATAGTCTTGACTAGACAGACTTTAGTTGGCAAAGTAATGTCTCTGCTTCTGAATATGCTATCTAGGTTGCTCATAACTTTTCTTCCAAGGACTAAGCATCTTTTAATTTCATGGCTGCAGTCACCATCTGCAGTGATTTTGGAGCCCCCCAAAATAAAGTCTGACACTGTTTCTACTGTTTCCCCATCTATTTCCCATAAAGTGATGGGACCAGATGCCATGATCTTCGTTTTCTGAATGTTGAGCTGTAAGCCAACTTTTTTGATTTCCTCCTTCACTTTCATCAAGAGGCTTTTTAGTTCCTCTTCACTTTCTGCCATAAGGGTGGTGTCATCTGCACATCTGAAGTTATTGATATTTCCCCCGGCAATCTTGATTCCAGCTTGTGTTTCTTCCAGTCCAGAGTAAGATGCAATTATATCATTAAACAGCATTACTTAAAGCACTGTGCATAGGCAGTATGAGTCCAAATAAAATACAGTAAGTTTTTTAAACAAAAGGGCATGGTTAGTACAAAGTCAAGACAGAGATTATCTCCAAAGAAGAACAAAGAGGACATCACCATGGAGATGAATCATATAAAGGACTTTTAAAGCGAAGTTAAAAGGGTCTTGTTTCTTCACCTGGGTAGCGGTTACATAGATGATTCTTTAAAATTAATTGTTTTGTACTTTTATATCTGATGTGATAACTTTTATAATAATATTTTAAAGGAATTATGAAAAACTAATTTTTTCCCAACTCTGGATAATTAGCATAAAATAAAACCTGAGTTGGGACTTGAAGATAGAACTGACACAGGTAAAGGAATATCCAAAGATATAAAATTTATAGGCAAAAGGAAAGAAGTAGGGTATCAAATAGATAAGTCTGGCTGTACCAATGCGTGTAGGAAGGAGAAATAAGAGAATTAAGCGAGAGCATTATCAGCAGAAGAAACCCCTCAACACTAAGCAAACTAGATACAATGATAGGATTCGGGTATTGATATTTTCCCTAACAGCTATAGATTAATCCTTTGTTTTCCCTGTGCTCCATCTGTAAAATTAGTTACCATTCCAACACCCTGAATCACTGGGATGTAGAACCAGCAAGGTTGAAAAAACTTCAGCAATTTCCTTATTTCCAGAACTGAGAGCAGTTTACTGTGTCTACTTTCCAACTCCATGAAGTTGAAGTCCATCAGTGTCTATTCATTTTGGTCTCTGACACTAACGTTCTGCTTTGGTTCCTGTATATGTTGCTTTGTTAGTTCCTGTTCCAGACACAGCCATAAAGTGATCTAGTCTCTTAGGTTAAAACTACACAGTTCAGGTTCCCTGCCTCTGTTTCATCGCCTAACAAGACACCTTTACTGCCCCTGGAATCTGGAGTATACTTTGCCTTTCTAAGGTCTGTGTACCTGTCTCTCTGAAAGGCTCTGTTATCTAGGCTGCTTTGCAGGTAATGTGGGCTTAGTATCCTCCCCAAAATCCTGGCTATAAAAAATGTGGACAAGTTCCATGGTGGATTTGTATCTCCATTTTCAACTTAAAAAATAGAAATGATATTCATGGTTCAGTAAATAATAGGAATGAAAAACAGCTGTTATATATGTAAAGAATTGATCCTTTATTTCTTCACTATTTTATGCTAAAATATTAAAATCACTATTTCTAGAAGGGATAGAAAAACTGAATAAATATATGTTGGAATTATCGAGTATAGATTAATTTTTTAAAGTCTATCTTCATTTTTAGGAGAAATTAAATCCTATTTGTCCAGACATTTAACAAAAATAATCTTTGAAATATACCATGGTAGTGTAACTTTATGACAAGAAGTGAGAAAATTCAAGAGTAGTTTCTAATATCTTATAAACTTCTTCCCTTCATTAGCTGTGATGGCACAGGCACAGCATTTTCCTTTCTCTTAAGAATGAGCAGTCTCCATAGTAAAAACAAACATGAGTACATTTTTAAAGTCTTAGATGTTTATATTTTAGCTAAATGAATAATTTTTTAAAGAAATGAAGAGCTGTGTTTTTAGAGATTTCATTTTTATTTAATATCTTCCTAATAAAACAATTATAACAGAGGGTGGTACAAAGCAACTAAAATAACTTTGGCTATAAATTGTCCCTCCAGAGGTTATGATTTGCAGTGACATGTTTTCATAACTAATGATTATAATAACACTGCATGACTATGTTTTCTTCGATTTAAATATTTGTGTCAATCTACATTATCCGAAGTTACTCCCACAGAAGTGCTATCGATTTGCACTGCTTAGAAACTTGAGTTTTTTGACATGTCTTGTTTCCATGTTTGTTTCCTTGCCTGCTGCATGAGCCAGTGTGCCATCCAAGGGAACTGTCAACTCTCACTCACTCTGTTTTACGTGTGTCATGCTACTAAAATACAATGTTTCTACCTGGGATCTTTTGTGTGTGTGCAAAATTGTCAATTTTGATTTCTGGGAATATAAAGGAGCATCTACCTGTATTTACTTATGTATTACTATTATTCAAGACTCTTAACTGCAAATAATTGGCAGTTACTCAAGCTAGCTCTAGCTGAGGGGAAAAGAAGGAATTCAGACAGCCCTCTCAGGACAGAAAGGATATCAAAAACCTTGGTGGAATCCTCTCAACTTCCCTTACGTACATTCCTCTATGAAAATTGGCTTTCCCTGCTTTGATGTGCACATAGGAAAATATGAATGTCCCATGTTCCTGAGTTAAGTTAGACTTCTCAACATACACAGGATCCATTCATTGTTTCTTGGTCTCTTCTCAGTTTTCAAGACAGGGAAAAAGAGGTTGCCTTAATTTCACCATGGTGTTAAACATTCCTCATCACAGGGAGTCGAAACAATTCTGGCTACTGGAAATCCAACCTTTAGACAGATACATAAAATGGTTTTGTCAACAAGGTCAAATACTTTACATATGTCTATTCTAAGCTGTCCTACCCAAAACTAGCCTTTGTTTCTTGAACTATCTGTCTGCACCATTAGTACCACCTTTGGCCTCACTTTGAATTGAGGTTCAGGGTCTGAGAAAAGCCTAAGAACCTAAACACAAGTGTTTTGTAGTGATTAGTTCCTTTTAGAGAAAACAGAAAAGGCTTTCTGATCTACTCTGTGATTCAGTTCCCTCAGGTAACTCTGGCATCCATAACGCACTACTTACTCATGGCCACTACCTAAATTCTCACACAGAAGCTTGCTAAGCAGGTAGACACTTTAAAGCAGAGGCCAGGAAGGGAAGTTAAAGGAAGAAGCTCTGTGAGGATTAGGCAAAAACAATGCACCATTCATTCCTCTTATTAAGGAGCCATTTCCCCTGCAGGCAAATTATTTCACCCACAGACAATAATGAAGGGCTTCAGTCAGACCCTCTTGACAAACTGGGCAGAGTGCTGGACAGGTGCCACTGTCTTAGAGAGAAACACAAGGCTTTTTCAGCAGAACTTTCTCACAAAGCAACCAAGAGACAGTACATACATCCCATCAGTCTCTGATGATCTGATTGGAAACGTCAGAGGATGTCTTTTGAATCCCAAAGACAAGAAGGTATTTGGGCAGTTAGGCAAAACTAAGAGAAAGAAAGCCAGGACAAATTTACTTAGAAGAGAGATGGATTATACCTACATGACAGAAAATGGGAAGCAGGAATATTATCCTCTTGGCCTTTAGGTTCTGACTTTTAGAAAATCTACAGCTCAGAAGATGCAGAAAGATGAAGTAGCATCAATACAGCCAAGTACTCCCACTGAAAAAGCTCAGTTTTGAAAGTATTGCCGAAACACGCTGGTGCATATTTAACTAGACAAATATATTTGATGGGATTACATTTCATGTCATGAGCAATAGGATAAATTTAAGAAAGTTTCATTTTGCTAGGATTCCAAAATTACAATACATTTTTCAGCAGAGAATTTTCTTTCTTATAACATCATGTAAGAGGTGGGGAGTGGATGACAATAGGACAAAACTGGAAGAACTGAAATTTTACTAATGGGAAAAAAGGTCATAGTACTAGCATACTTTAAAGAGAGAGAAGAAGGGGAAAGGGAAAAAGAAAGAGAGGGAGAAATTGAGAGAGGAAAAACAGTGAGAACCTCGCCTTATTGCTTTGAGAAGTCCCACAACCAATATCAATTTGGCTGCTTCCCCCTTTACACTGTCCCATTTTATAAGATTTTATGGTTGTAATCACTTTAGGGAAGGAAGTGCAATAAAGGAACAGTGTGATTTTCTAAATACACAGACTCCAGTAATTCCTAGGAGATCCCTGTCAGGATTTTGGAATAGAGAGTATGACTCCTTTATGAAAAGTAGCCACTGAAGAGAGCTCATATGTTTCTTTGATTATTATAACCAGCACTTACATTGCATGAGACAGTATCAAGGTGCTAACCCACAAAAGGAACAGTGTTTAATATGTGGTTTGGCAGTTAATATGTTTAATATGTGCAGACTCAAGTTAGGCTATCTACCTAATTCAGATTACAATTTACCCATGTCCTTTATCCTCAGACTATGTCACTGTAACCACTGAGGTATAAGTTTCTGATTTTTCAGCTCACAAGATTTTCAAATTCACATTAAGGACAACATATTGAAATATTTAAATACTCACCATGAAGAAGATAATTTCCTTCCCCCACACCCCAGCAAGCTCACTCTAGGACCACAGAGAAGAGACCTGACTCAGCTCCAACCTGGCATAGAGAATTAACTCTCAGTGAAATGAAAGTGAAATGAGAGGTTCGAACAGTAACATTTTATCTTTCCATGTGGTATTATTACTGCTGGGAGATCATATTGGATCCAATGTTCCCTGACTCTGAAAAACATTCTGCCACAAAAGCCGTATAATCTTCCTACCTGACCTGTGGTTTTTTTTTTTTTTAGAACTATTAATAGAAGCTCTGTTATGGACTATCTAGCCATTTCAATTGCAAATAATATGCTATATTCCCTCATATGCAAATTATTATGTAGACGGGAAATGTTGATAAATGGTTCTTAGACAACTACGTTCGTAGTAACCCTGTTTCTGCACTGGATCAGGATTCTTTGTGACAGAGGGTTATATCTTATTTATTTTTGTATCTCCAACTTCTAGCTCAGCACTTGGCACATACCAAGGGATCAACAAATATGGAAGGAAAAAAACTGACTTCAAAGGCATCAAATGGAAAAAAGAAGCACCTCCATTTCTCTATTACACAGTGATGCCACTTAGAAAATCCAGCTTGAATTCAGTTTGGGTATTTCTACTTCAGCTACAAATCAAGATCACCAGAAAATATCATACTTATAAGGGTACCTAATGCCAAAACCTCAAAAGTTAAGCTTGGGTTAAATATGAATCAATTATTGATAGTCATTCAAAGCTAAGCTTTATTACTGTGATTATATTTTGGAACTCATTCTGTTGGTTTATTAATATTTATTAATGTTGCAATGTTTATTTGTAAAGAAATGTATGCTTTTGGAAACATACTGTTTTTGGAACAGATGTATGATAGAGGTTGTATCCTTTGCTTAATGTGCTCGTCAAGTGTGGATTTTTAACACTTTATCTTCAGTTGTACATAGGTACATGGTAGCTTCTTAAAGAATATTTTATCTCAGATTAAAAAAAAAATACAACTCCAGTCATTGTCTTTAAACTGAAATCATGTTTAAATTTACCTTATGTTTATAATCATATCACATCAGTTCATACATATATTTTGGAATCATATCGTGAGAATTTATTATATATAAATTCATCAAAGACAAATTGACTTCACTTTGGGCTGAAGTGTTTCCATGCTACCAAGTCAGTGTCAATGTGTTCAATTATGTATTTTTTGTTTAAAGCTTATAAATAATTTTTAAAAACTGTTCTATAATGAATACCTATTTTCATTTAAAAAATTACTGAGAATACATTAATAATTGGAGGGAAATAATCTAACAATTAGGGAATATTACAACAGATCAGGGCACATCAGTGGAACAATGAAATGAAGTATATTGTATATCTATGGAAATACCAGCTTTAAAGCACCTTCAATAGCAGGATGTATCACATTACTCATGCCCTAGTTCAGATCCTATTCACCTATTAGCCTTGCCTTTTATTAAATCTCTAACTCTGCTGCAGCAATCAACTTGAGCTAAGTTCTAAGTGATTCCCACTAGCTCAAGTTAACACAATTTGGTTCATGTCTAATATAGGGCCTCTTGCCTTTTATTGCAAGGTTTTCCTGTTGACCGTGAGGTATGGCTTACCAAGTAGCCTGCTCACAGCCACACTCACGTGAGGGAGCTAGCATGCTATGGGTATGGACCTGGAAGAAAGAGTAGCTAGGAGATAAATTCATTTCCCTTTTCTTCCCCATGACTGACAACTCTTGCTGTAGCTCACAAGCTCTCTTGGAAAATGTTTCCACAGGACTGAGATGAAAACTTCATATTGGTTCTACTTGTTCCACTTCTTTTCTCCTTAGTCCTATTCCCTGGAGCTGCACTTCCTAATAAAGTAAAAGCACACAAGGCTTTGCCTCGAGCTCTGCTTTCTGAACAAACCAAGTAATACATTTAGAATGTCCTAGAAAGAAGACTTTTAGGCCACCATTTTGGGGCTGGAATATCAAGTTGTTAGAAGGCAGCAAGCATTTTGGCTTCATATGGTGGGGATAGCATAGAAATCTCTGCAGATTCCTGCAGAGATCTGTTATCCTCTTTCTCCCTATTATAGTCTATAGAGTCCTTGATCATCTTGACATTTGAGTGAACGAACTGGTCCAATAGTTTATGATATCCTACTAATATGATCCTGTGAATAAGAAGCAGCAAGTTTGCTAAATGCCCTAGTAAGACACATGTATGTCCAAGAAGTAGAAACAAGATCCACAAATCCTCACTGTTGCCACACTGGTGAAGTTCTTCTGGACCTAGTGGCTGCCCTGGTGGCTAGGATGGTAAAGAATCCCTGTAATGCAGGAGAACCGTGTTTGATCCCTGGGTCAGGAAGATCTCTTGAAGAAGGGAATGGCTACCCACTCAAGGATTCTTGCCTAGAAAATTCCATAGACAGAAGAGCCTGGTGGGGCTCCAGGCCATTGGTCACAAAGAGTCAGGCATGACCAAGTGACCAACACTGTCTGGACCTGGTGTTCTGGAGCCATTAAGGCAAAGGATGTGGTTCCATCTGCACCTTACATCAAGAAAGAAGAGGCTAAACACTTGCACTCAGAATTTTGGAACAAGCACATACAATACCTTTGCCCAAGCCCCTGTATTTGGAGACCGTTGACTGGCACCTAGAGTCAGAGAGGAATCTGACATACATACAGGCAGAGGTGTGTGCTCCTGTGTCACCTGGACCCTCTGGCCAGTGATTTCAATAGTGGTGTCAGAGGTGTCCATAGTGGAATAGGGTGCTCTGTGGAGTCCCTAGAAAATCTCAACAGAAAATACACATCTCAAACCCCTAGAATTATGGAGCAAAACTATGCCTTCATGGACAAAAATTACTCTCTGCTTGATAAACAGTTCCCAGGGTACCCAAGCCCTCAAAGAGACTGAGTAACTGTGGTTTAGGAAGTGACTAATTGGTATAGGAACAGCCCATTTTGAACTTTGTGTTATCAGAAATGAGCCATAATGCAGGGTAGCAGTTCCATTTGATTATATTTTGGGAAGTGGGTGTCAGGATTTCCACCAGAATAGCAGGTAATCAGACTCCATGTCAAACACCCCTATTGTTCTGACATCTTGGCTCCAACTCACATCAAGGGCCATATGGGGATTTTCCTTTAAAGTCATTGGAGAAGAAATGAACTTGAGCCTGGTTCGCAAGTGAGATGACACAACGGGAGAACAGATTGTAGGTTGCTGCCACATTGAGACCCACACCAAGTGGCCCTAAGAAACAGTGGGAATGGACCCCAAGGCCACGTAAGTGGTGCATTTATCAGTCACTTTGCTATCACATTTTTTTCTTTTCTTTTTTTTGGCTGTGTTGGGTCTTTGTTGCAGCCTGTAGGCATTTCTAGTGGCATCCCATAGGTTTAGTTATCCTTGGCATGTGGGATCTTAGTTCTCTGACCAGGGGTTGAACGTGTGTCCCCTGCATTGGAAGGCAGATTCTTAACCATTAGACCACCAGGGAAGTCACTATTACATCTTTATACTAGCTTTTCCCCATCCTTCTCTACTTCATTTGCCCTCCCCTGTTCTGATCCCTCAATTATACTCTAAAATAAAGCCCCAGGTTCTGATTTCTTGAAAACTAGGTTAAGACACATTAAAAAAAAATCATCATGATATAAAATTATATGAACAAAAATAGAATACAAAATTATATATCTGAGATATTTGCTTTGTACAAAGTAATATCTAGAAAAATGTTAAGAATATATATTAAACAGTGTTAGCAGGTGCTATTTCTTGGGAGCAAGACTAGAAATGGCTATTTATTTTATATTCTATAGTCTCCAAGTTTAATACATTGAACATACGTTATCTTCAAACACAGAAAAAAATGTTCTATGGGACAAACTATCAGCAGGTTTCTGTAATAGCAGTCTAAGGGCATGGTCATGGTATAAGACAGATATAAAGTAAACCATATTTCATGGGAAATAAGTATGCAACTCGAAATCAAACAAATGCCAAGGAAAAAGTCAGAAGCTAATAAAGGGTCAAGGGAAGATAAGCACTTTAGTCCTGAATAGTTTATTGTGGTCTTATTTGGGGGCTGGGGTCTTTTCTGATACATATCTGTTATAGAAAATCTTGGAAAAGAAAATGGCAATCCACTCCAGTATACTTGCCTGGGATCTCCCATGGACAGAGGAGCCTGGCAGGCTACAGTTCATGGGGTCGCCAAAGAGTCAGACACGACAGAGCAAATAAACAACAATGTAGAAAACCTACCATCAATACCTAATGGAGGTATCCCGTGAGAAATATATTTTCCAATTAAAAACTAGACAACATCTGAAAGTGTAAGTAGAGAATGCTAATGAAGTCGAGGGGGAAATATCTGAAATTTGAAAAAAGTCTAGACTTCCTGGTCTCTGAAGTTATGGAATACAAGAGTAGCTAACTCTAGTAATAAGATAATATAGGTATGACTAGATAAAACATATGATTATATTAATATGTGTAAAAGAAATCTATTTTAGGAAGTGGACTGTATTTAGACAAATTTATGAAGACTAGAGGATAGAATACAAAACTGCAAGGGGCCAGTAGGTGAGTAAAACAATTCTTGTTTGGCATGGCATGGGAAGAGGAGGAATGCTCTTTTTGATTACAGGAAAGAGGAGGGATATTCGGGATGTTAGGGGGTAGAGATAAGAAGAGAATGAATGAGAAGGAGGATGGGTAAAGACAGGGAGTATGACGTGCCCTACCTACCAGCCATGGCGCTAGAGCCCGGAATGCTGGGTGGGAATGGTGCTTATCAGAGAGAAGAAAATAGAGGTAGAGAGAATGAGACTGAGGAAAAAAGGGGGGAAATTAAAGAGGGACGAGGCCAGCTTCTGGACACAAGGCCCTGTATTAAAATTCCCAGTGGGGTTGAATGCCCTTTTTTCCAGGTTTTGAAATTCTTAATTTTTCCTCTGTACAAGTTATATAGCTGGCTCTGAGGCGGAGGTATAAAGGAAGAAGAGTTGAAATGGAAATAAAGAAACATAGAAATTATATTAAGTCTAGTTAAAAGAAAAGAACTCAGAGGGAAAACAGACTTTTCAGGGCAGGTACTTGGTGAAAGTGGCACAATGTCGAGTTGAATGGGATGGGGAGAAACTGGGTCATGCAAGATATTTAATGCTGCTTTATTGTTATTAAGTGCTCAAAGAAGCTTATCTGGGCATCCTCTTAATTTCTCTAGACCTGCAGGCACAGAGAAAGAGCTAAACAAATATACAAAAGTAATAAGAGGAATAATGTAAACACTGAATCTGAACAAGTACACATGCATGTGTAAAGGCTGATGGCAGGGTAGGGGAATATTCACGGGTTTGTCCTTCAAAGGATGAGACTGGGGCATTTGTGGGACATTGGGATCAGTGACTTAGAAGACTAGAGAGGAGGGCCAGGCATACAATAAACTGAAGTGCTGTTATACCATATAATGCTGATACATTAAAGGGTCAGAAATCCAACCTGAAGTCAATCTACCTCACAGAGAGTTTCCTAACAGGCAGAATTATATGATAGCATTTTGTCCGTCACAGGCACTCTTTGAGACACTGGAAATCTGACGATACGTCAGAAAGGTCATGAACCCTGTCCTAAGAGAGATTGTAGCTTAGTGAGCCTCCTTATATAACTTTATTAACATTGTAATCAGTGCATTGAGGAAAACATAATGAGTTATAAAAATGTATGTACTGAAGGCTTAATCGAGGATGAGAAAGGGAATTTGAGAGCCTTCCTGAAGAAAAAATATTTAAATTAAGATCTGCGTGTATAGAAGTGGGCCAGGTCTGGGGTGAAGGAATTATGGAAGTATTTCAGGCACAGAGCTACTGTAGCAATTACATGCATAATGCTCAGTCATGTCTATTTGTGACCTCCTCGAATATAGCCCGCCAGGCTCCTCTGTCCATGGAATTTTGGCAGACAAGAATACTGGAGTGGGTTGCCATTTCCTACTCCAGGGGTCTTCCTGAGCCAGGGAGCAAAGCCATGTCTCCTGCATTGGTAGTGAATTCCTCACCACTGCACCACCTGGGAAGCCACTTCATGTGAGGCCTAAAAGCCCCGGAACTGTACCTGACTACCGAGGGCAGTGAGTGACACAGAAGATTCTCAGTAAATACAGGCTGAATGAAGGAAGGAAAGAAACAAAAGCGAATGATATGTTCTAGGATAGCACTAAACTTTGAAAAGCTCAAGCCAATAGGATCAAGATAAAATTAACCCTTCAAAGAGTAAGCTGATTGTAGTCAAGAAAAAATAGATGTGGAAATAGATTCAGGATACAGTGGGGAAAATGTTAGTCACTCAGTCGTGTCCAACTCTGTGAACCCATGGACAGTAGTCTGTCAGGCTCTTCTTGTCATGGGATTCTCCAGGCAAGAATACTGGAGTAGGTGGCCATTCCCTTCTCCAGAAGCTCTTCTTGAGCCAGAGATCAAACCCGCATCGCTTGCATTGCATTTGCAGGTGAATTCTTTAGCGTCTGAGCCATCAGATAGCTATCGCTGTCAAGTGGGAAAAGGACACCACTTATTAACCATCACGGTCTGAAACAGCTTGAATTACTCCTGTTTAGAATCACAATCCTCAGAGACCAGCACTTTTTCACAAGCCGTTCACTAAGGAAGTCCATCCACTGTTTAAAAAAGCTGTATTGCCTACACTTATGTAACGCAGTTCTAAGCAATGGATCATCCTTCATAAAAACCAGCTCAGCCCTAGTCATTCCACAGGCCTTTGAGTAAACTATCATGCATTGCTTATGAACAATTAAGGCTTGAGGAGAAATATTTTCTTTCAGTCTAAGCAAGCCTGACCACTGACCAAGACAGAGAGCTTTTATTGCCTAATTGTTAAGTCACTCTGCAGAACTGTTTGACTTGGACAGGAATGTAAGGCTTAATTAACAAAGACTCTCTGTGGTGAGGAACTCAGGACTCCCTTCCCCTTTCTTTTCTGTAATTCCATTGTCTCTACTCTAGGGCTGCCCCACCCACAGAGTCAATATTCTGAAAGAGTGACTCCAGTCCTTGCAACCAAAAGGAAAAGAAAATTGGAACCTTAAATTATTGTTTGCACTTTTATACTTTATAATCACCTAAAAGAAAATTTTCTGTATTAACCATCTAATCTTTCTGTTTCTAAGTGAACATAGTGTAATTTAAAATATTTATTTTGTAAATTAGTATTCTTTACCTCTTATATGTAAAAAAAAAGTCATAAATACTAGTAGACTCTATATAAAAATTACAATCTTTTCATCATTTCTTTGATGAAGCCCACTACATGTAATAACCAGATAGACCAGGAGCTCTTGAAAAGCAAGAACTATGTCATTCATATTTAAACTATTATAATTCTATTTTTAATGTGTCTGATACACATTCGCTTCCTGTCTACTAGTTTCCTCTCTATGACTAAGTTTCTGCTCTAGCCTACTTCCCCACTGAGAGATTTTTTAAAATCCATTTTTATTTATCATTTATTTTGTGCCAAACACTGAGCCAGGCAGGCAGCACATTCACATGATTTCATTGGTTAAGTGAGTCCATACAGACAAGTCCTAATAATAATTCCAGGCACAGAGTAAGCACTGAATAATATTGGCTATAAATTTATCTCTTAATCAGCACATAGCTGGCAATATCTGATGAGATAGGTATTATAATTCCTGCAGTACAGCGAAGATAGTACTCAGGGAGAGAAGCATGTAGCAAATTGCCTGAAATGACCCAGCCAGTTTGTGTCTGAAGTCAGAAGTGTTTCCTCACTGCACCTGATTTCAGAATATTCCTGGTATAAATTTTGTGGCCGGACAAAAATATGTACCCTGAAAATATAGAAACTGAAGCCTAATTCAGACTTACGGCATAGTATTAAGTCCCTGCAGACGGAATACTGACTTACTACTTTGGGGGAATGAAGTAAGTAGGCTAAGGAACACAGGCTGCAGAAATTGTGGTAAAATTGAAGGAGAAGGCAGCCTGTCATTGTGTGTATGTGTGTGTGTGTACATGCATTTGTGTGTTTGTGGGTCCCACAGCACAGACCAACCTAGAGTGCTCACTCCTCAAGCAGGTTTACTAAGCACGAGCTTTGTATTGTGTACTGGGTTGACACTGGGCAATCAGACAGAGATGGGTAAGTTAGAAGTGCTAAATTGTCCTCAGGGAGCTAACAGTCTAAGGACAAAACAGACCCAAGACAAACAAGCAAAGCAAAATAACTGCAAATTGGGATACATCATATGATGAAAGCAAATGGAATACTGAGGTAAGAGATTTGGTTAATAAAATTTAGGTATTCAGGAAGTAGTCCTCATAGCTTTTGAATTTCATATTTACTTTTTAAATAAGTGCTATTGCAAACCACAAAAATCTATCATGAATAAGTACATACTGCCACACAAGTAAAATGATGTAAGTATTTTTAAAAATCCATTAATATAATGCACCATATCCTGCTGAAGTCAGAATCAGAATAGGAACTCTCTTTATCATTTGTAGACCTTAAATAGAAAAGTTAAAAAATAAGAGTATACATTTCAATGCTATTCTCTCAAGTCATCCCACTCTCTCCTTAAAATATGAATTAAAACAATAAAAATAAAAGAATGAAGAATTTTAAAAGCTGAACAGAAATAAAATGTCTTTTTTTTGTGGGAAGAGTGAAAGACAAATACAAATGGAAACATAATATATGAAAAATAGCATTTGGAAATTACTTCCATAAGAACAAAAAAAACAGTGATCATAAATTTAAAGACTGATGTGCTCAATAAAATCACATTTCAAACTTCAAAAGATCCGTAACCAAAGTCAAAAGTCAAAAAACAGGGTGGGTCAGATTTACCTAAATAAATAGACAAAGAATCACAACCAGATTTCTGACTAATCATGTTGAAGAAGACAAGCAATAGATAAGAAAAATGGTCACAGGATGTGAACAGCCATGTGACAGAAGAGGAAATCAAGATGGGCAATAAACTTGTGAAATGACGTTCAACTTCACCGGTAGTGAAGGGGGACACAAGTATTAATAAAAAAATAATGAAAGAAAATATCCTACTCTTCTCTTTTATGAAACTTTATAAAAAGCCTAGAAACTCCAAGTGTTGGAGACGATGTGAAGAAATGGTATCTCTTATCCTGGTGGAAGTAAAAATTGGTATAGAGCCTTTGGAAAACAGTTTGGCTGTATCTGTTGTACATATACAAGAGGAAGAGGTTAATGCTGACACTTGTAGATGATTTAAGTATAAGAATGTTCAGTGTAGTACTGACAGCAATAGTAAATATCATGAAGTAATTTGTTTCCAAGAACATGGAAAAATCATACAGTGAACAGTATACAGCTAGCCATTAAATATCCTTACTAGCATAGATATATGGTTTGAATGGGAGGAAAAAGTCAAATTCCAAAATGAAAACATTCGTGTTCTCATTCAAAATGAGAACATTTTGAAAACCTACAATTTAATACATTGTATTTCATGTAATAAAAATATCACAATGAGACCAAGGGGGCCATCCATCAACTTTAGAAGAGTGGGGCATTTTTGGAGAGGGGAAGGAAAGCTCAGGGCATCTATCTGTATTTCCAGTACAGTGCCCTATAAACCTTGCATTCATAAACCAGCTCACCGTGAATTCATGTTAGTAAAGACTCTAGTGACTCAGATTAATAAATTCCTTTCTTCTTTACTGATGATGGTGACTTGACACACTTTTCAAAGATCTTGGCTCATTTCTGTTTAAAGTTTCTTTGGGAAAATTCAAGAATGCCAAATCCTTCCACGACTGCTAAAGCTGACAGGTTGCCATTATTAAAATTGTTACCATATTGTGATGAACTTCTGGTAGTTGTGTTAGTCAAATTGCATGAGAATGTCATTCCCTTAAAGGAAATATCTGGTTTCACCAGCCTGTAAATTTGTATTAACAATTCTAAGTCACTGGCTCAAACTGAAATCCAGTACCTGGTTCATAGCAATCAACTGCAGATAAATCAGTTGGAGTCATTCAGCTATCTTCTCTAAGAGACGCTGTTAATATTAAAATGCTCAATGGCACCTGCATAGTACGTTTGCCTTCATACACTATTGCTAGTTTCTTTGTAAGTTTGCCAAGTGTTTTCAAAAGTATCCCCTGGGAAAATGACCTATCAGTAATTTTTCCTGCATTTTCTCAGGCTGATAGAGAGCAGGTCTTTGATCATGCTGACCGAGGGCTGCACTACTTAAGAGTTCTAAGCACAGAGACACTTTATACTTGTGCAGCTAGGCAAAGCTTTGTGCCACCGCTGGATGTCTGTATGTCTTACATAAAGCTTAAAAGCTGAAATCATGACCTACAGGTTGGAGAAACAGGATGACTCTATATTTCAACTAAAATTATGTCAGGCTCTTTTTGATCCTCGGAAATGCCAGTAATTTGCTCTTTTCCATTACTTTTCTCCACCAAATCCTCTTTCCTTCCCACTCAATCCCTCCTCCCACACTCTATCTTAAAGGTACATAGAAAATAACTTGTTTTTCACAGACAGAGGAATATTATTTTCATTATCTGAGTTAAAAAGCTAATAATAACAAAGCCATAATTTTCAATGAACTAAGACAAAAACCACCATTCCTTTTTCTTTGTTTCTGAGAGGCGGGAGAACAAATGCTATTTAGACATATCATACTCTTAAGACAATGGAAAACATTAGGGGAATGGATTTCACATCAGGAAATCTAGGAAGGAAAAATCCTTCTCGTGGAATGGTGTTAAGTTTCTTTTTCCAGAGAAGGCAAAAGGTCCAGCAAGATGAAAGCAAAGCCGGGATGCCTGTGACAGCAGCGAAGTTCACTTTTTTTCTCCTGAGAAAGAAATCCGACAAATTAATTCTCATTGGAGGGTGTGTCAGATTTCATTTTCTGACTGAGAAGTTTATTTTAATTTCCCTCCCATACCCGACATCTCTCCTTCTCACTACTCCTCCTGTATATTACATTGAGAAATAAAGCAATCTCAAAAAATACTTATTTAATTATTTGACTCTGGTCCATCACATTATCACTGAGAATTGGTCTCCTCACTTGCGAAACGCGGCTTTCTTTACCTAAGTCCCTGAGTACTTATAAAGTTCAGCTGTTGGGAGAAAACTGGTCAAAAATAGAAACATGTGCAGGAGTTTGGGGGCAAGGATGTGTGTCACTGAAATATGATCACCCAGGTGAGAGGAGGGTGGGCTCTATAGGTTTGGGGATGAGCAGGTATTCTCACAAAACCATTTCATTTCTTAAAAAATAAAGATTAACCCTGTGCCAGACAAAAAAAGAAACAGAAAAAAAACCCCAAACCACAAGTCTTTGCCCCCAAATAATGGTTTCCCCATCCCTGGTTTAGGACAGCTTGAGTTAGAAATCACCTCCAAATCCTTGGGTTGTCAACTGATTTAGGGAATTTACTTAATTTCTACCTCCCACCCCACCCCCAGTAGTTTTATTGCACATAACATTGTGTAAGTTCAAGATGCACAAATGTGTTGACTTGCTACACTTACAAAGTACAAAATGATTATCATTAAAGCCTTAGCTACCACTTGCATCCCATCACATATTTACCATTTCTTTTTTGTACTGAGGTTATTTAAGATCTACTCTCTTAGCAACTTGCAAGTATAAGATACAGTATTATTAGCTATCATTGCTACACATTAGACCCTCAAATTTGTTAATCTTATAACTGGATTGCACCCTGTGACCAACATCACTCATTCTCACTTCAGTTAAGTTCAGTTGTTCAGTTATGTCTGACTCTTTGGGAACCCATGGACTGCAGCATACCAGGCTTCCCTGTCCATCACCAACTGCAAGAGCTTGCTCAAACTCATGTCCACCGAGTCAGTGATTCCATCCAATCATCCTATCTTCTCTTGTCCCTTTCTTCTGCCTTCAATCTTTCTTAGCATCAGGGTCTTTTCCAGTGAGTCAGTTCTTTGCATCAGGTGGCCAAAG
>SJYC01117953.1:0-14363 GCA_006408675.1 Madoqua kirkii | reverse complement strand
GTCATTGCCTTTCTTTGGGATTGGAATGAAAACTGACCTTTTCCAGTCCCGTGGCTACTGCTGAGTTTTCTGTCTGTGATTACCTATCATATTTTCAAGATTTCTGTGGCTTCTTTGAATTTGCTTTAATTTTTAAAAAGAAAACTTTTAATTTGATATGAATATCATTGTAAAAAAACAATTACAGATATAAGGAAGTACAGAGAGGAGACTACAATGTTCTTTTGATCCTACCTCAGAAATAACTACAGTTAATATTTGGTGTACTTCTTTTCTCCATACATACATTTATGTAATTGAGATAGTCCTTTATGCATTGCCCGCTTAACACTATGTCATAAATACCTAAACATTTTAATCACTGCCTAATATTCCATCTTATAGGTGTGCCATAATTTAAATGCCCCATTTTTTGTACTGTTTAGACTGTTTTCATTTGTTTGGTTACTAGAAATAACATTAAAGTAATCATGTGTGTGTTAGTCGCTCAGTCATGTCTGATTCTTTGTGACCTCATGGACTCACGCCCATCAGATTACTCAATCTATGGAATTTTCCTGCAAGAATACTGGAGTGGATTACCATTCCCTTCTCCAGGGGATCTTTCTGATCCAGGGATGGAACTCCAGGTCTCCTGTATTGCAGGCAAATTCTTACTGTCTGAGCCATGAGGGAAGCCCAAAGTAATCATATTTGCACATAAACATTTTTCTTATAAATTTAAAGTATTGATAACCTTTTTTTTTTAACAGTAAAAGAATAGTTTTCTTTCTGCCTTCTCTGGAGAAGAAGTAAACAACTAGACTGAGACAACTGTAGACCCTTAAATATCCTCTGAATGGATAGGTATTGAAAAGGTGATTTGCTCTCATTAAAAATGAATACATATGGATATGGAATTAAGTAATGCTCCTACTTATTCTTGAACACAAACAGTATGGTAAAGAGAAGGGATATAGAGAAAAACAAATGAAACTGAAAAAAATTCTAGGAGTTAGAAAACTGTTCTCTGCCCCAATGCAACACTTCCATTGCCTTACTAAAGAATATATACTTGACCTTTGAACAATAAGAGTTTTTATTTAATGGGTCCTTTTATATGCACATTTTTCGGCAGCAAATTAAACAGTACTACACAGTTCACAGTTGCTTGAATCCATGGATGTGGAACCTCAGATGCAGAGTATGATGCAGAGTATAAGGAGGGTCAAGTGGATTTTTGACTGGTCAAAGGCTGTTACCCCTAACCCATTTGTTCAATGGTCAACTGTACTCATTTTCTAGTTTCTCTACTGAGGCAGAGACTGCTAGCTAGTGGCAAAATCCCTTTGCTCTTTTTTCTGTATACACAATTAGATAGACTCTGTTTCCTAACCTTCCTCAAAAGTGTGGCCAAAGGAATATAGCAGAGTGATCTAAGCCTCTTCCAGTCCTGCTCCATAAAATGTTCTCATTTTCAATCTGCTATTGATCTAGCTCTTGATGTAGATGACCACCGGGACCTTGGAAGCCATCAGTTGCAGGTGGTAGAGCACCCAAATGGAAGAAGCTTGATTCCTGAATCTCTGCTTAGAAATAATTATCTGCCTATTGGGCTACCAGAAACCTAGGCTTATTTCCAACAAGTCCTTCTCCCTTACTCTCCACTTCCAACCTATAATTAAGTCCTTTATTTTGTCTCCTATGTACAATCTGTTCATTTTTCTCCATGCTCTCCACCAATTCTTTTTGTCCAAATTAGCATATCATTTTTTCCTGGGTTGCTTGCATAGTCTTCTTCTTCTTTTTCTTTTTAAAAAATTTGGAGTATAATTGCTTCATAATGTTGTTACTTTCTGCTGTACAATGAAAGGTATCAGTTATATGTGTATATATATATACACACATATATATGTATATATATTTACCCTCCCTTGTAGGCCTCCGTCTCATCTCCCACCCCTTCCCACCCATTTAGGTTGTCACAGAGCACCAAGCTGCGCTCCTTGTACTATACAGTAAGTTCCCACTAGCTATTATTTTTCACATTGTTGTTGTTGTTCAGTCACTCAGTTGTGTCTGACTCTGCCACCCCATGCACTGGAGCACACTAGGCTTTGCTGTCCTTCACTGTCTCCTTGAGTTTCCTCAAACTCATGTCCATTGAATCAGTAATACCATCCAACTATCTCATCCTGTGTCGCCCCCTTCTCCTCATGCCCTCAATCTTTCCCAGCCTCTGGGTCTTTTCCAATGAAATAGCTCTTCCTATCAGGTGGCCAAAGTATTAGAGCTTCCACTTCAGCGTCAGTTCTTCCAATGAATATTCTGGGTTGATTTCCTGTAGGATTGACTAGTTTGATCTCCTTGCAGTCCATGGGACTCTGAAGAGTCTTCTCCAGAACCACAGTTTAAAAGCATCAATTCTTTGGTGCTCAAACTTCTTTGTGGTCCAACTCTCACATGACTGCTAGAAAAACCATAGCTTTGACTATGTGGACCTGTGTTAGTAAAGTGATGCCTCTGCTTTTTAATATGCTGACTCGGTTTGTCATAGCTTTACATCCAAGGAGCAAGCACATGGCAGTGTGTAAAAAAAATTCATTCTGACTCCTTTCCAGTTTATCTGAAGATCAAAGGGAGTTTTCCCAAAGTGCAAATATGATTACATTACTTACCTGCTCAAAATATTTAAGTAGCTCTCCATTGCTCCATGAATAAAGCCACAGATTCTTCAGTGGTACCCTGTCTAGCTTTATCTCCTATCTGCTTATGTTTTCAGCTTCACCTACACTGGTATTCCAGTCCCTTGGACTCAGTCCCACAAAATACTTCTTCCCTCCTAAGGGCCCTTGTTCATGTAAATCCTTTTCTGAACATCCTTCCTTCCCTTTTTATTCGGTTATCTCCTTCTCATTTCCAATAGTTCAGCTCTGGAAACATTTTTCAAGGGATGCCTGGGTAGGTCATTTGATTTCCCCCATTATAGACTCTTAGAGCACCACCTCCCTTTTTGGTAGAATCTGTCATAGCTGCAATTTTACATTTGTTTGTGGGATATTTATTTGTTTTCCCCATTACTAAATTTACTAAAAAATAGGAAGAGTATTTTAAAAGCCATTGTATCCATGCTTGTGGGAAGATTAAAATAAGGAGAGACATAAAGAAAGGTTGGGGAAATGAAAAAACTGATGGATGGAGTGAGATTTGTCACCACATTATTCAGTATTAGGAATCAGGATCTTGGTTAATTTAGGAGCTACAAAGTTTAAGAGGTTTCTTGACATGTCTCTCGTGTTTTACTTCCTTGCCTTTGTGTGTAAATTCCCCTCTGCAGGAATAATCTTTCTTTCCTGGGACAAACTCATTCCACTTTTCAGACCAGCTCTGCTTTCTCTGATATCCCCCAGTCAGGGTTAAATGCTCTTCGTTGTGCTCCTGGTAGATCACATTAAGGCTCTAGAGAAAGATATGTCTTGTTTCCAGTCTTGATCCTGCTCCTGCTTGACATCTAGCCCTAAACAAGTCATTAAATCTGCTTCTTCACCAGTGAAGTGGAACTAAACTTCATTATTTAAAATGGAACTCCTTCTTCACTGGATGAATATGAGGAATGAGGTAGTGGACTGAAAGCTAAATAAATAGTGACTATTGAAAAAAAGTTGAACTGATATTATTGTGTTTAATTTTCTAATATGTTGTAACTTCTTTGAGGCCAAGGACTATGTCATATTTATCTTTGCTCCCTTAGTACTTAGCACAGTGCCCTGTGTATAGTGGATGTCAGTGAACGTTTACTGAAGTGAATTACACTGGAATTATTATATAAGGCCTGGAGCTGGGATGTAACCAGGGGTTTGGAAAGCTTATCTCTTTGAGGTCTATGTGAAAGTTTAAAGTGAAAGTCGCTCAGTCATGTCCCACTTTTTGCGACTCCATGGACTATATAGTTCATGGAATTCTCTAGGCCTGAATAGTGGAGTGGGTAGCCTTTCTCTTCTCCAGGGGATCTTCCCAAACCAGGGATTGAACCCAGGTCTCCCGCATTGCAGGCGGATTCTTTACCAGCTGAGCCACAAGGAAAACTCTTATTAATGGCTAATCAACAGATCTTAGGGGGAAATAAAAGCAGATAATCACTGCTAAGAGACAAAGTGGAGGAACAGCATGTTTAATCACTGTAAGAACACACCTAATAGAGGCCAGAGGTTGAAAGAGACTTCAGCTTTTGAGCTTGAATCAGAAATTAGCAACTTTTAAATACACAGTTGCTATTAACAAGATTAATTGATGCTTATGCATTGTGCTGCTAAATTTGAAATTAAGGGTTATCTCCTATACCTTTTCCCCATGCCTATGCAAATATTCTAAGGCTCAGATTAAATATTCTCTTCTCTTTTCACAAAAGCCCCATAATTGCTAGGTGCAGGACTACTTCATGTGATCAGGGATGCATCCAGGCTTTGAGCAAAGCCTATACATATTTAGAAGCTCACTTTACGGAAAAGAATACAAATTATAAATGCAAAATTAGACACAAAAGGGGATTCTTATTTAAAATAACAAAACAGATCACAAATCACAAGATTTAAAAGCTGACAGTAAACATCACAAAGTCTAGGAAAATAATATTTTTTATTAATTGGCTACCAGGAACTCCTTGGTAATACTTTTCCTCCTACATTTTGAATACATATCTTACCTATGCAAATATTCTAAGGCTCAGATTAAATATTCTCTTCTCTTTTCACAAAAGCCCCATAATTGCTAGGTGCAGGACTACTTCATGTGATCAGGGATGCATCCAGGCTTTGAGCAAAGCCTATACATATTTAGAAGCTCACTTTACGGAAAAGAATACAAATTATAAATGCAAAATTAGACACAAAAGGGGATTCTTATTTAAAATAACAAAACAGATCACAAATCACAAGATTTAAAAGCTGACAGTAAACATCACAAAGTCTAGGAAAATAATATTTTTTATTAATTGGCTACCAGGAACTCCTTGGTAATACTTTTCCTCCTACATTTTGAATACATATCTTTTGATTGCCTATGGCCACAACTTTGTAACATCATTTATTTTTCTTGAAATTTTTATTTTATATTAAAGTATTATTGATTAACAATGTTGTATTAGTTTTAGGTATACAACAAAGTGACTCAGTTATAAATATACATGTATTTATTCTTTTTAAAATTTCTTTCCAATTTAGGTTATTGCAGACTATTGAGTAGAATTCCCCGTGCTCTACAGTAGGTCCTTTCTTATAGAAAGAATAGAAAGATAACCCAATCTTTCTTCTAGAATGGTTGAGAACAATTTTAATTGACACATTTACAAAAAGATTTCTTTGGTTTCAAGAGCCATTTTGGCAATGTCATATGAAATTTTGAAATTGTTGTCAAATTTGGAAACCTCCAGCAAGCTTCAATCATATAAGAAATATACAACTGTAAATCACTCCTAGTTTTCTTGTGCAAGAAGTAATGTTAAACACCCTTTGAAATGGCCACATTCACTTACTAATGAGTTGTCAATGACCTTGTTGTGGTGGTAAAATTATCAGTTTTATGTTTTCTTTACTGATATTAGTGTTCCATATCAAAGTAGCAGGACTCTTAAATTCCATCCCAACATGTTCACATAACTCATTCCTTTTTATTAATTTGATCAATGTAAGCATCTATTCATTATTTCTACTTGAAATTTATTGCTTTATTTCAGTGAATTACAGCTTTGAAGGGAACTATAGATTTGGGGGGATTATAATTCAATTCTCATTGTCAGAATAACTTCTAGTGAGTTTTTATAGAAAAACATGGAAAATATTTTCATGATATGGTGCATTTATAATTGCATATGCTACATGCACTGTTCATTGAAGAACAATGTATTCAAAACCCTAAAGGATGATGCCATCAAAATGTTGCATTCAATTTGTCAGCAAATCTGGAAGACCTGGCTACAGGACTGGAAAAGGTCAATTCTCATCCCAGTTCCCAAGGAGGGTAGTACTAAAGAATATGCTAATCATTGGACAATTGCACTTATCTCCCATGCTTAAAATCTTGCATGCTAAGACTTCAGCATTATGTGAACTAAGAATTTCCAGATGTCCAAACTTGATTTAGAAAAGGAAGAGGAACCAGAGATCAAATCACCAACATTTGCTGGATCATAGAGAGAGCTAGGTAATTCCAGAAAAACATGTACCTCTGTTTCATCGATTATGTCAAAGCCTTTGACTATTTTGATCATAATAAATGGAAAGCTCTTAAAGAGATGGGGATACCAGACCATCTTACCTGTCTCCTGAGAAACCTGTATGCGGGTCAAGAAGCAATAGTTAAAACCCCATATTAAACAACTGATTGGGTCAAGATTGAGAAAGGAGTATGACAGTGTTGTATGCTGTCACCCTGTTTGTTTAATCTATATGCTGAGCACATCACAAGAAATGCCAGGCTGGATGAGTTACAAGCTAGAATCAAGATAGGTGGGAGAAACATCAAGAACCTCAGATATGCAGATGATACCACGTTAATGGCAGAAAGTGAAGAGGAACTAAAAAGCCTCTTGATAAGGGTGAAGGAGGAGAGTGAAAGAGGCAGCTTAAGACTAAATGTTAAAAAAACTAAGATCATGGCATCCAGCCCCATTATTTACTTCATGTTAAATAGAAGAGGAAAAGGTGCAAGTAGTTATAGATTTCCTCTTCTTGGGTTCTAAAATCCTCGTGGATGGTGACTGCAGCCATGAAATCAGAAGATGTTTGTTTCTTGGCAGAAAAGCGATGACAAACCTAGACAATGTATTGAAAAGCAGAGACATTACTCTAACAACAAAGGTCCATATAGTCAAGGCTATGGCTGTCCCAGTGGTCATGTATGGTTGTAAGAGCTGGACAGTAAAGAGGGTGAAGCACCGAAGAATTGATTCTTTCGAATTGTGGTGCTGGAGAAGACTCCTGAAAGTCTTAGATAGCAAGAAGATCAAACCAGTCAATCTTAAGGGAAATCAACCCTGAATACTGGTTGGAAAGACCGATGCTGAAACTGAAACTCCAGCATTTTGGTCATCTGATACGAACAGCTGACTCACTGGAAAAGTCCCTGAGGCTGGGAAGAATTGAGAGCAGAAGAAGAGGATATCAGAGGCTGAGATGGCTGGATGGCATCACCAATGCAATGGACATGTACTTGGGAAAACTTTGAGAGATGGTGAGGGACAGAGAGGCCTGGCATGTTGCAGTTCATGGAGTTGTGAAGACTTGGAGATGACTGGGAAACTGAGCAACAACATGTTGCTCATATTAAATATATTCCTGAAAAGGTATCGCATAAACACCAAATGTTTTTGGTTTTCATTTTACACCTCTGATGATTGGGAGAATTTTTCATAGATTAGCTTCTGGCTCTTTCAAAACTTGTATTTCTTCTACTACCTACTCTGGTGCTAGATACTGTGTGAAAGTGTTAGTTGCTCAAGTCATGTTTGACTCTCGTCAGTTCAGTTCAGTTCAGTCGCTCAGTCATGTCCAACTCTTTGCAACCCCATTAATCGCAGCTCGCCAGGCCTCCCTGTTCATCACCAGCTCCCAGAGTTCACTCAGACTCATGTCCATCGAGTCCCGTGATGCCATCCAGCCATCTCATCCTCGGTCGTCCCCTTCTCCTGCCCCCAATCCCTCCCAGCATCAGAGTCTTTTTCAATGAGTCAACTCTTCGCATAAGGTGGCCAAAGTTCTGGAGTTTCAGCTTTGGCATCATTCCTTCCAAAGAAATCCCAGGGTTGATCTCTTTCAAAATGGACTGGTTGGCTCTCCTTGCAGTCCAAGGGACTCTCCAGAGTCTTCTCCAACACCACAGTTCAAAAGCATCAATTCTTTGGCACTCAGCCTGCTTCACAGTCCAACTCTCACACTCATACATGACCACTGGAAAAATCATAGCCTTGACTAGAAGGACCTTAGTCGGCAAAGTAATGTCTCTGCTTTTGAATATGCTATCTAGGTTGGTCATTACTTTTCTTCCAAGGAGTAAGCGTCTTCTAATTTCATGGCTGCAGTCACCATCTGCAGTGATTTTGGAGCCCCCCAAAATAAAGTCGACTCTCGTAGGACACATTAAACTGTGATAAGACCCCTAGCCTTGAATCTCTGTGCATGCTGTTAGGTAAAATCAACATGGAGGATGGCTGGTAGGAATATTTTTAGAAGATATTCCTATACCAGACAGGAACTGGAATTAAACATACATAGAAGTGTCGGAGAAGGCAATGGCACCCCACTCCAGTACTCTTGCCTGGAAAATCCTATGGATGGAGGAGCCTGGTGGGCTGCAGTCCATGGGGTCATTAAGAGTTGGACATGACTGAGTGACTTTACTTTCACTTTTCACTTTCATGCACTGGAGAAGGAAATGGCAACCCACTCCAGTGTTCTTGCCTGGAGAATCCCGGGGACGGGGGAGCCTGGTGGGCTGTCATCTATGGGCTTGCACAGAGTCGGACATGACTGAAGTGACTTAGCAGCAGCAGCAGCAGCAGAAGTGATTGTGAACTATATAGTTATATTTCTCTAAGGTGAAGTTAAATGTACTTTCTAACTCAGTTTCCTGGGCTGGATTCCCCTAAATCCTAATGATCATCCCAGAGCTACATAACACAAGAAGTGTGAAGGGGGCACCTAAGAGGAATGATCAGTCCTAACCCATTTCGCTAAAATGTATTACTTTTTCAAATTTTACAAAAATAATATGATAACATGGACACATTGTAGCTTCAGAGCCTTGGAAAGATGATGCAAGGGAAAGGCCTTGAAGCTTTAGCTTTACTAGCTTCCATGAAAATTCATCTTTGAATGACAACTAATTTTACATAAAACTCTATAGTTGGGCTTGTGCTCTGAAATCAGGCTCATGGTGTTAAGTGTACAATACCACTGTACATAATATCTTGTGTGTCTTTGTATCAAATGAACATGTTTGAGGCCTGATTTGCTAGATGAGTGATACAGAGGAGAAGAAAACTTGGGTTTTGGGTTTTGGGCAGAAAAAGGAAGAGGGCGGGGGGAAAGATGAAGAACCAACAGAAAAAGGTTCAGGAAAGGCTATGTGGTGTGAAACCATCAGGCCATGTGCTTCTGTGGTCAGAATCCAAGCAATGTGGGTATTGCTGCCTGGCAGACAGCCCTTCAGCAGCAAGAGCTTACTGAGGTTTGCAGTAGAAGTTTCTAGCTCCCTGACAACATCCGGTATCAAGCCTTCGCCTCTCTTCTCTGCCTGAGGGCTTTCTCCAGTGCCAGAAAGCTCCCCCTGCTGTAAGTAGTTGTAACTGGGTGTGTGTGGCATTAGTGCCCCGGGGGTAACCCTCCCTCAGGGATGGGAGTCTGTCTAGGCAGCTTCTGGTGGGAGGCTTCTGAGGAGAGTTCCACACTGTATCTCAGAGGGACCCCAGAGAAACTAAGTACTAATCTGCTCACAGAAGAGACCCACTCATTTACTCACTCAGTTATTAGCATCTCTCTCTTCCCTGACTCACTTTCCCTAGTTTCTCACCTGTGCTTCCTAAGTTAACCTGTCAAACTTCCCACACTCAGTTCTGTGACAGGGTCTTCTTCTGGGGCAACAGAAAGCAAGACACCTGGTTTAAGTCACTTTAAGAAACATAATATGAACATTAAAATAAAAAACATGGAATACAGTTTTTAAAGGAATAGTTTGATACTCAACAAAATTATTTATTTGTATTAAATGCATCTGTTTAAAAAGAATGCTGAGATTCTGATGAAATTAATTTAGTTTCTATGGGAAGATAAAAAAGAACCAAATTATTGCATTCAGGGCTTTAAAATTCTCTTGCGTTTATAATCCAACTCTGGCTTATTAAAGGAGTCTGTGCTCTGTTAACATACACATGCACTTATAATATAAACAGCTTAAATAGACATCTGTGTTGACTACGTATGAATGGCAGTTAACTTTTTGCCTTGTTTCTGTTCAGCAATCCTGATATGTTAGTCTGCTGGCCAGATGAAACAAGATTGGTTTTTTGGTACCAGATGTGTCACAGTTTGCATTTGTATTTTGCAGGTGCTCCCCCCAGCTGGGAAGATGGAAACTTGCCCTCTTTCTGAGATGATGAGTCAGGATAGAAATACAAATGTGTTAAAAATAATTCAACATATTAATGGAAGGCCTTGTCCCTTGTGGGCTTCTTATGTGTAACATATGAGTAGGCCAGCAGCTGTTCTGTATTTTAAAAAGAACTAGAAAGTTAGAAGCATACATGGCCATTCAAAACATAAGCAACTGCTTGCAATCATGGAAACAGGGTTCAACAATAAACTTGTATTTGTGAAGCTTCCCCTCAAATAATAATCTCATTGGGTTGTGTTCAGATGGTCTTAGGGTATTGAACAATCTTTATATTTCCATCCTTTGCGTTTACTGAAACAACTTCCTTGTAGAGGCAGAGTGGTGGAGATAAAAATGGGGATTGATTTCTAGCTTATTTCCACCCTCTAATATTTATATATTTTAAATCACAGTAAAAAGTCCTAACTTTTTTGGGGGGTCATTTTTCAAATTGAGGATAAGGTGAAGTAAGTAACTAAGTGATGTCATCGTAGTGTTTATTTTGGCTGCACTTGGTCCTCAGTGCAGCCTATGGGCTCTTTGTTGGTGCACTTGGCTTTCTCTAGTGGCAGAGAGTGGGGGTTTATTCTCTAGTTGCAGGCAGAGGCTTCTCATGGTGATGGCTTCTCTTGTGGAGCACGGGCTCTAGGGTGCGTGGGCTGTAACAGTTGTGCACAGGCTTAGCTGCCCCACAGCATGTGGGATCTTAGTTCTTGAACAAGGGATCAAATTCATGTCCCTTGCATTGGAAGGTGGATTCTTAACCACTGGACCACCAAGGAAGCCCCAGGGAGATCATTTTAACTTAAACATTGTGGAAGAAGCAATAGCCCCACAGTGGGTGGAGTTGTTAATAAAATATGGTATCTCTTATGTTGTTTCAAGCCTCTAAAGCAAGAATGCTTTAGGTGATGAGGTGATGATGTTCGGTGTTTGCTCCTTCAATACCTAATGAATGTTAACTGATATCCGGACTGGCAGTAATCTTTCATTAACCCCTTACCTTCCACTGATCTTATGGGAGGAAGGACTCATTGTCTTTTGGTCTAGTTTCTAAATGAGAATGCTAACCCCTTTCCACCCTTACTGTCGCTCTCAAAGCTCCCCCGTGCAGAGAGTTCTGTTTGTACCTTTAGGAATAGGCTTTCTTTTTTCCTTTTAGAAATTTCTAAGCTCTCAAGTAATGTAAGGTCTACATGACTGGTCCTTGAGTTTCACTTTCTAGAGGTCAGAAGTATTTTGTGTAACAATTATTTTCACCTCACTGGAGTTTTTTAGAGAACAAATGAGCAAAGTTTAACAGAGTAAATCAGAATCAGGTTACTACCTGTGCTATTTCAATCTTTTTGCAGTTAACAGCAGTGGTGACAACTGCTCGTGGTAATCAGCAAAGCTGGTCCACAGTTTGGGGTGGATACTGCAGGAAGAAGCTTGGAAGGAAAGTGATTGCTTGTTGGTGTTGAAATTTGGAGTATAGCCAACAAAAAGAGCCCTAATCTAAGTCATAAGACATTCGTTCAAGGCACAGTGCTCTTGCTCAATAAACTGTGACCTTGAAAGTCTTTTTAAAAAAGTTTATTTACTATTGGAGTATAGTTGCTTTACACTGTTCTATTAGTTTTATTGTACAGCAAAGTGAATCACATTTAGGTCACCATAAAGCATTGAGTAGGCTGAGCAAGTGTTAATAACTTGGTTTCACCAGGTGGCATCTAAGTTAAGAATCCTGTTATTATTAAAAAAGAAGTGTAGGTAATGGGAGATTTTATGTTTAAAAGAGATGAAGTCTGCATATTGTCAAAAAACCTATTAAAGAGGGAAATTTGGCAGCTGAAGGAAAGTTATGCCCCTTTTGAGAAGTGTTAGCAACCAAGAGGTCTTTTCTAACTGCTATCAGAAAATACCTCTGTCCAGTCAGAGAGCATGGAAGCTTCAGATCCCAGGTATGGGCATTGGACTGGTGATGGAAATTACTAGTTCAGTCTTCATTATTGAGGCTTACTGAGTAAGAACATGTGGTTTTTCTGGAAGCATGTTTGGAAGTGTGGGAACCTATGAGTTGAATTTTTTGCTGGCGAAACAGTTAAATCATTTTCAGTTTAATATGAGAAATAATATTTCAGTTAGAATCAGTAGAAAGGAGTGAAACATGCATAATTTAACAGTGAAAACTAAAAAAAGTTGTTTTGAATTGTAATTTTAAAATTTATAGCTAAACTGGATTATTTCTCATGTCCTTGTCCCTAGCAATGAACTCTCATTTTGAAGACATGTTTTGGGGTAGGAGCTATTAGTTTTCTTTTTTACCAATGTCCAATGCTTCCCAAAGGATAAGGCAATGGCACTCCACTCCAGTACTCTTGCCTGGAAACTCCCATGGATGGAGGAGCCTGGTAAGCTGCAGTCCATGGGGTCGCTAAGAGTCGGACACGACTGAGCGGCTTCACTTTCACTTTTATGCTTTGGAGAAGGAAACGGCAACCCACTCCAGCTTTCTCGCCTGGAGAATCCCAGGGATGGGGGAGCCTGGTGGGCTGCCGTCTATGGGGTCTCACAGAGTTGGACAAGACTGAGTAACTTAGCAGTAGCAGCAGCAGCAGTGCTTCCCAACAGCCACTGTATACAAAGAAGACTCAAATGTTGTAAAAAGTTTGGCAAATAGAGCCGCCTTTTCTCTCAGTGCAGCTCAGGCATAAGGAATAGTTATAGTTTTTAAAGATGAAAAAAAAAACACCTTGTTTCAATATCCAGTTTTATGTATAAAGAAACCAAGGTACCAAGAAGGTAAGTATCATACCTTGTTAATGTTAGAACTGAGACTCAAACCTCTGGTTCTTCTGTGCTCCATCACACTGTTAGATGCTGGAAGAGACTACCATAGAAGCTGCTCAATTAATGTTTGATGCTGAATAATAATGACTATGATAACCCAGTTGTGCATGTGACTGGTGATAGAAACAAGGTCCAATGCTGTAAAGAGCAATATTGCATAGGAACCTGGAATGTCAGGTCCATAAATCAAGGCAAATTGGAAGTGGTCAAACAAGAGATGGCAAGGGTGAACGTTGACATTGTAGGAATCAGCGAACTAAAATGGACTGGAATGGGTGAATTTAACTCAGATGACCATTATATCTACTACTGTGGGCAATAATCTCTCAGAAGAAATGGAGTAGCCATCATGGTCAACAAGAGTCCGAAATGCAGTATTTGGATGCAATCTCAAAAAAGACAGAATGATCTCTGTTCGTTTCCAAGGCAAACCATTCAATATCACAGTTATCCGTCTATGCCCCAACCAGTAATGCTGAAGAAGCTGAAGTTGAACAGTTTTATGAAGACCTACAAGACCTTTTAGAACTAACACCCCCAAAAGATGTCTTTTTCATTATAGGGGACTGGAATGCTAAAGTAGGAAGTCAAGAAACACCTGGAGTAACAGGCAAATTTGGCCTTGGAATGAGGAATGAAGCAGGGCAAAGACTAATAGAGTTTTGCCAAGAAAATGCACTGGTCATAGCAAACACCCTCTTCCAACAACACAAGAGAAGACCGTACACATGGACATCACCAGATGGTCAACACCCAAATCAGATTGATTATATACTATGCAGCCAAAGATGGAGAAGCTCTATACAGTCAACAAAAACAAGACCAGGCGCTGACTGTGGCTCAGATCATGAACTCATTACCAAATTCAGACTTAAGACTGAAGAAAGTAGGGAAAACAGCTAGACCATTCAGGTATGACCTAAATCAAATCCCTTATGATTATACAGTGGAAGTGAGAAATAGATTTAAGGGCCTAGATCTGATAAGAGTGCCTGATGAACTATGGAATGAGGTTTGTGACATTGTACAGGAAACAGGGATCAAGACCATCCCCATGGAAAAGAAATGCAAAAAAGCAAAATGGCTGTCTGGGGAGGCCTTACAGATAGCTGTGAAAAGAAGAGAGGTGAAAAGCAAAGGAAAAAAGGAAAGATATAAGCACCTGAATGCAGAGTTCCAAAGAATAGCAAGAAGAGACAAGAAAGCCTTCTTCATGGATCAATGCAGAGAAATAGAGGAAAAGAACAAAATGGGAAAGACTAGAGATCTCTTCAAGAAAATTAGAGATATCAAGGGAACATTTCATGCAAAGATGGGGTTGATAAAGGACAGAAATTGTATGGATCTAACAGAAGCAGAAGAAATTAAGAATAGGTGGCAAGAATACATGGAAGAACTGTACAAAAAAG
>SJYC01117950.1:0-35840 GCA_006408675.1 Madoqua kirkii | reverse complement strand
CACCCTGACTCCCCAAATACCCTGAGGCCCCAACTCCAAGACCCCCACACCCTGTCTCCCCAACTCCTGAGACCCCGACTCTGAAACCCCAACTCTGAGACCCCCACACCCCGACTCTCCTACACCCTGAGACCCCTGACTCCGAGTCCCCAACTGAGACACCCACACCCCAACTCCCTGATACCCTGGCTGCCCGACACCCTGAGACCCCGACTCCACATGGGGGCTCCCGGCATACGTGTGCCGGCAGTGCTGGGGTGGCCCCAGGCCCAGGAGCCGGGGACACGGCTCCAAGGCTCGGCGCCTGTGCACCCTGACCCGCCCACCTGCACTCACCAGGGCTGGGTACGAGGGGTAGCCACTGCACTTGGCCCACACAACCTTCAGGGGCTCGAGAACGGAGGTGGCCGCGTCGGTGGATATCCACATGCTGTTCTGACCGACCTCTGGGGAGAAGGGCGGGGGCGAGGGGAGTCACGGCACAGCCCTCAGGACCCGCTGGGCCGCACGCCCAAGGTCACCTGGCACCAGGGCCGGGGGACACGAGTGGCCCGGCGTGGTGTCGAGGGCCTCTGCAGCTGCGCCCCTGCCCGCTCCACAGCTCCGGGCCTCTGGGTTCCGGCACCTCCCCCTCTGCGCAGGGCTGGCGGGCGCGGACTCACCAGCGGCAATGCGCGCCGCCTTGGCATAGTTCCCGTTCTCGATGCAGGAAATCAGCTCGCTGCGGCCCTCCAGCGTGTGCCTGCGGACCAGGGCCGGCTTGCCGCGGCCGCACTTCGGTGCACTGAAGCTTCAGGGGGAAGCGGACAGACCGTCAGCACCCAGAGCATGCAGGTGCCGGGCGTGGGGGGTTCAGGGGACGCAGCGTGGGCTACAGCCACCTTTTCTTGGCTCCACCGTGTGGGATCTCAGTTTCCCAACCAAGGACCAGCCTGGGCCAGGCCATGAGGGTGGCAGGTCCTAACCACAGGACTCCCAGGGACCCCCAGCCATCTCCGTGATAAACCAGGGCCGGGGGGAGGCCGTATGGATGTGACCTACACTCGCAAGCTGTGCTCAACTCTCCCGTGCTGTCTTCCCCGCCTGTGAGCTCCACAGAGCGGGCGGGGGGAGCAGGCACACCCGGGACCCACCTGGTGTCGCAGAGCGGGCTGCTGCTGGAGGAGATGCTGGACTCGGAGGCGCAGCGGCGGCGCGGCGCAGCGGTCCTCCCCGGGGCGCCGCCCAGCTCCTGCTCGCCCCGCGCGGCCCCAAAGCCATTGGTGAGACCTGGAAAACAAGTGTGCACGCAGCCCTGAGCTCGGCAGCTCTCTAAATTGGGACAACACAGACAGACGCACCTGTAACCCACACCCACGCACCAGCACATGGAGACAGACGGACGCACGGAAGAGGGGAGCCGAGTGGAAACACAGACCCCATGACGGCGAGCAGACACCGGCCACTCCTTCCTGGACACTCCAGCCCCACCAGCCAAGGCCCTGAGCCTGCGAGGGGGCAGGGGGGCTTCCAGGGGATCTGCACGTCCCCAGTGAAGGAAAACCTTCCGAACCAAAGCCCGAGCAGGGTCCCCAGCCCTCCAGAGCCTGAGACCCAAGACCAGCATCCAGCCTGTGTGGACCCTTGTGTCCGGAAGCCACTCACACCGACCCTGCCACAGCACACAGAAGGCCAGGAGGCCCGAACAGCAAGCGGCCCACAAGCCCACAACAGCACGCCACAGGCCAAGGATGACCTCAGAGCCAATCTCAGGCCCTGCCCCAGAAGTCCACGAGAGCAGGAGGCAGGGGGGAGACCAAGCGCCTCATCCCCAGGTCACGACGCGCCAGGAGCCCAAGGCGTGTCCAGCGCCACCCAGCCCAGCCCAGCCCCTCTGGGCGACAGCTACAGGGGGAACGTGACTTTTCCCTCAAAAGAATTCCATTCCTCACACTTCAAAAACCTAAAAATCCATTTCTTTAAAAACGTTTTGAAGGAACTGGCTGATTACCGGTTTTCCCATCTGCTATACGTATTTCTCTGTAAATAAAAGGAAACGGGGAGACCTTTACTAGACAGCAGCAAAGATGCAGGAAGACAGCACGCTTTCTGGTTCCCGCCCGCAGTGAGCCGGTCAGACGCTGCCCCTCTGCCGGACGCACACCACGCCTGGCGCGTTCTCCCTCCTACCTAGGTCTTCCTTATTTTAAGGAGCAACCACAGGTAGTCAGGGGAGTTATACTCATTTCTGGAACCTGGACCAAACCACCCTGAGAAAGCAAGCAGATGCTTGCGTCAGCCCAGGGGCCAGGTCGCCAGGCGCAAGCCTATACCGAGGGCTGTGAGACCCCACCCGCACCCCAGGAGGCCCCCAGATAGCCCTAACGCGGGGCCAGGCCCAGGCACACCCTCAGGGACAGCAGGGCCAAGGGTGCTCAGCCGCGGAGCCACAGAGCCAGAACTGGGGGGCCGCCTCCCCCGCCCCCCGAGCCGCTCAGCTGCCTTTCCTGGCAGAGAGGAGGACGCCGAGAGGGTGACGGGCAGCCTCACCACCTGACAGGCACCCGGCACCTGGGAAGGGCTCGGCGAGGGGTGAACAGGGCCTGCCGTCCGCGGCCCCAGCCCATGGTGGGAGGCGGGAGCCGCCCGCCCAATCAGCCGCGGAGCCACAGAGCCAGAACTGGGGGGCCGCCTCCCCCGCCCCCCGAGCCGCTCAGCTGCCTTTCCTGGCAGAGAGGAGGACGCCGAGAGGGTGACGGGCAGCCTCACCACCTGACAGGCACCCGGCACCTGGGAAGGGCTCGGCGAGGGGTGAACAGGGCCTGCCGTCCGCGGCCCCAGCCCATGGTGGGAGGCGGGAGCCGCCCGCCCAAAGGCCCGTCGGAGGGTGGTAAAGGGGAAGACGGGCCAGCCCCAGGACCCTGAGCGCATCCCGGGGAGATGGCGCCCACAGCCCTGCCTGTACACACACCTGGCGACGAGCGACAGCAGGGGGAGAGGGCGCGGGGGCAGCTGGGGCACACGGGCACGCGCGCCTCCCCGGGCTCAGGGGACACCCCCACCCAGGGTGATGAGTGAGTCAGGCCGAGCCTTCCACACGCCACCTGCTGAGCGGCAGACGCCCAGGGGCACGAGGCTCACGGCTGGAGCAGGGCCAGGCTCCACAAGCTGCCCAGGCGGCCAAGACCTCACGGGGCCTGAAGGGACACTGGGCAGGAGTGCGCACAGGGTCCCTTTGAAACACTAGGAGTCAGGCCAGGGCCCAGTCAAAAGTGGCTCTGGGAAGAGGCCGAAGCCCCCAGGGTCCCTGGGAATCAGAGCCAATGCCTCGATGACAAGAGGCACCCAGGATCTCAAAGCCCTTCTCCATCCCAGAGATCGACACACCAAGTGGGGAGACTTGGCCAAACTCGAGACGCCGGTCGGCGGGGCCACAGCGAGCATCCTGAACCCTCACAGCGCGTCAACAGGAGGCCCCCAGGGGCTCCCGCAGGCCACAGCCCGCCAGGCTCGCGCGGGGCGCCCCGGGCACTGGGCCGCAGCCAGCCTCTTGGAGCAGCAGCGTCAAGTGCCAATTGTTTTAGTTACAAGTTTTTATTTTCACTGTCGGCAATGGAATTGCATTTGGGGGTGTTTCTCCACCTTTCAATGAAAGCACAGATGCACAGCAAGCAGGATCCCACGCCCTACTCGTGCCCAGACTGGCTCCAAGAAGATTCGGCAGCAGAAGGCCGGCGGCCCGTCAGGGGAGGCCCGCGCCCATGACAGAGCGTCTGCTCCCGGCAGCAGGCACCCGGCGTGGCGACGGAGACAGAGCCGTGCCTTCCGGAGAGCTGGGGGCGGCCAAGGAGCGGGAAGAGAAGCAGGGGCGCGGCAGGAGCCGGAAGGCCAGCGCAACAGCAGACAGCGAGGGCGGACGGCGCCGGCGCCACGCGGGCCAGGCCACGCGGCCCTTCCCGCACCGGCCCCAGGTCCTCTAGAGCCAGGCCGGTGCCGGCAAGGGCGGCCAGGTCTGTCCACGTCAGTCGTCTGTGGAGGCAGCGGCTCCACAGGCGCCTTGGCCAAAGACGTCCCTCTGCACGGTCACCCTGGGCACAGGGAGGCCACGGGACGTCCTAGCCAGCTTGAGCACCTGTGGGCGGGCGGCCGGCCGCCGGATGGAGCGGGAAGGGTGAGGCTGCCTGGCTCCTCCAGGTGCTGTGTGTGGGTTTTGTGTGGCGCTTCCAATGCCATCCACAAGGACTGGGTGACACGCAAGGATGCGGGGTCCTTCCACTTCTCCCATCCAAGATGAGTGAGAGAGAACAGTTAGGGTCCAAAGAGAGAGTTACCCCGCATGTTAGTAGCTAAAACGAGGACCTGGAAAACAGCGAAACAGCCGTTTAGTCTGACTGAAGGCATGCAAGCCAGACACTCCCAGAACAGTGTGGACACCAGGAGCCACATGGCAGGTGTCGCGACAGGCGGGCCCAGGCCAAGAGTCGATGGGCACGGAGGAAGTGGGCAGACAGTGCGGGCCCCAGAGACGCGGCCCCAGGAGCGAGAGCCAGTGCGATGAGCCTCAGGGGCGCCTGCAACGAGAGGCCCGCATGCCCGGAAGAAGGGAGGCCTTGGCGCACAGTGGACACCGAGGACTTCCTAGGAGGCACAAAAACGGCTTTCTGGGAAAAGCGGAAGGCTGCGAATGCCCACATCCCGAGACCGCGAAGTCTATGGCTTGGAGCCACGGAGCCTGCCAGACGGCCGGGCGAGGCCACACCAGGACCTGGGGCCAGCCCAGTCGGGGCCGAGCAGACCCTCAGGACGAACTGCGCGTGGAAGGCGGAAGACGCTGCCATTTGGAGAGGAAGAAAGGGCTCTGCCCGAGCTGGGCTGCAGGGCCGGCAACTCCAACGCACCCAGCCCACTCGCAAGGCTCCAGAACCACTTTCCAGAGCAGCCACCACCCCTGAGAACCTGCAGCATCCTTGGCTCAGGGGTGGCAGCAAAGGAGCTACGTGGTTTCTACAGAGACGTCTCAGGAGGGAGCCCAGGGGCCCCAAAGCCCAGCAGCCGGAGGCCCACAGGGCCAGAGGTCCGAAGCTCAGCCACTTAGGACACTCAGGGCCTGGCAGTCCCGGCACACCGGCTTCACCAGGGCCCTGACCACAGGGCGGTGTCTGGCTCGCCTCCCGGCAGCAGGGGGGCTGCTAGGAGAATCCTAGCAACAGAAAACCAAGCCGAGCGTCTCCCACTAAGCCCAGCTGAGAAAGGGCCCGCCCCATCTGAACCTGCCTCCTGGACACTCAGGCAGCCCAGAAAGCCCACAGTTCTAGCAACGTTTCAAAAATTACCAACTTTATATCAACTATCAAAACAAAAGCACTGTACTTTACTATAAAATATACTATCTAATCAAACTAGGTAACGGGCACACATTTACTCTGGCGACAAGAAGACCAGTCTGTCCGTCAAGGTGCAGGAGATACACCTCTGTGAAAGCTAGGACCCCCCCACCCCGCGGACCCACGGCTCAAATCCAAGCAGCAGAGGGGAGGACACACTTCTCTGCGTGGCTGTGACGGACCACCGACAGCTCACGGCACGGCTCCGGTCCATGGCCAGCCGCCTCCAGAGACACCCACAGCACAGCCACCCTGCAGGGGACGCGAGCGTGACCCACGGCTAGTTCACCAGCACTGAAAGCCCGCACTGCCACCAGGAGGGCTGGGGTTCAACACAGGCTGAGCGAGGGGGAGAGAAGACGCCTGGTGTAAACACAGCCAGGCGGACTCCTGAGGAGCGCAGGCAAGTGGACGTGAGCTCATCAGACAGACCTCAGCCAGGAGTGCTCCGTGATAAACTAGGACCACATTCACACTGCCTTAGCAGCAGACAGCTCAGTGCACGTAAACCAACCACGCCACACGGGACAGCGAGAGGGCAGGAGGACGCCACGCGTGCCCACCGGGCCCGCAGGCTTCAGAGCAGGGGCCCGCTGCCCGGCACCCACGCACCCACCACAGTCGGAGCCTCCGGGGCCAGACTCCCAGGAAGGGACCAGCGGGGAGGGCCCCAGGCCAAGCCGACCCCGGCCCTCGGCCACCCTGAGGTGCTGCCACCTCAGGCCTGCGACTGGGCGCTTTTCAAGAAGAAACAGCATCTGTCTCCTCCCATGGACAGCAAAGGGCAAACACCGGCCCTGGAGGACCCCCCTCCCCGACTGCCCGAGACTGGGAGCACACGGGGGCGCTGTTTACCTGTGTCCAGGCGCTTTCCCGGGGACCCCTCCTCCACCTCAGAGTCGCCGCAGGTGCTTCGCGACCTTTTTCTTGGCTGCAGAAGAGTCTCCAACCTCGGAAGGACTACAGACAAAAAGGTTTTGGTCCCTAGCTGAGGAGAAGTTGGCTGGGTTTCAGTGTTCTCGGCAGACTTTGGGGGGCTTACACTTTTCGGTTTGCAGAAGAGAACAGAAGTGCGTCTGTTCACATCGCTCGATGGCTCCGCCCCCGGCGCAGCGCCACTACGGGCGAGGGTGGGCTCTGGAGAGTGTCCGCTTAGCAGTGCGCTCTGAGTGCAAGTGCTATGTGACTCATTACCAAATGTGACTCTTTTGGACAGTTTACTCTGCTCTGGGTGGAGTTCTACTGGGTTGAGGGTTGGTGGTTCTGAGTTAGGCTCCGAGTTTGAAGGAAGAGGTAATGCATCTGATGGTTCAAGTTTAGGGGGAGATTTATCTCCTGAAAAAATTATAAATAAAGTGATTTTTGAAAGCTGATAATTATCAAAGCTATCATAAAACTTACTATAATTGTGAAGTCCACCAAAATACTAATTCAATCAAGGAAACACAGCATCACACATAACTGTCTGCAAGCAGCCGCGGTTACTGTGTGCGCGTCCGTGACGCCCAGCCGGCGCCTGCACCCAGGGCCCAGAGGCTCCCTGAGACCACCGCACATGCGCCAGCCCAAGACATCATTCGAATTCATGACAGTCGCTGCGATCGACAGCCACTTACCTTGAGGAAGAAAAATATGTCACGTAACTAAGGGGGTCTAAGCGGGCATTCCCACAGTCCTGACCTGGTCCACAAGGTTAGCAAACAGAAGGAAACAAGCATGTGAATCTGATTTCTGACCAGGGCATTCTAAGTCAATGGCAAAGAACAGGGGGCGGTGAGTGGCTGCGAACGCGCCAGGAAAGCCCCCCATCGGTTCACAGACCGTGCCGCCTTCAGAAATGTTACAATCCAAGCTCATCATTTTAAATCTGACTTGAAAGATAAAAACACAATCTTTGGACAAAGACTCTCTTAGCCTCTTTAGGAAAGCTTTTAGAAATTACAAAAAAAACCAAGATGCTTGAGAGCCAGTCCATTAGCCAGGGCCCTGGGCAGCTGGAGAGACCTGTCCTTGGAGGACAGGGTGGGCACGTCCTCTGGAATAAGCCACTGAGGTTTCCCTCCACTCGAGGCTGAGGCTGGCATCAAGACGTGCAACACAGAACCAGTGTGAGCAGCACCCATGATCACAAAGTCGTCTCTACCGGGTGAGACCTGCAAAGCCCCCCAAATCTATCTGAAACAACACAAGGTTACAGTTTTCGACTCAAAGTCATTTTGAAAGTGAGAAGCTACACAACTTCAAAGGCTCACTTAGGGCTCAGAGCACGTTCTGTGAACTCTCCGCACTGAGAGTGAGACGGGCCGGCCACGCTTGGCACCCGGGAGGGCGGCCGCGGTCAGGCTCCGCCCAGAACTTTCAGACAAGCCTCATGACACGGCTTGGAAAACCAGGAGACAGCCTTTCCTTGACCGAAGCCGTTAGAAACGTCAGTGCAAACACACGTGCAATCTGGAAACGTGTGCAGCTGGCAGGGCTCGAGTCCTGCTGACGGCGTGTGGCTGGTGACGAAGCTCCCACCCACTGCCCGCGGCCGTGCGGGACACTGACTCGTGGGGGAGCTGCAGGCGGGCAGGGTGAGCGCTTGACCCTCCCTGGGAGCCAGCCCCTCCTCCTTCCCTGGAGAGGCCTCCTCTCCCTACAACCCAGGGCCCCACAGGGGCTCTCATGCTGACCCGATACCCAAGCTGCCGGCATCCGCCTCTGCCTCCGCCTCAGCAGGGGACCCGCACTGCCCTGGAGCCGCCCCAGCCTCCGTGGACACTGCCGCTCCCAGGGGCCCCACTCAGCAGTGGGCCAAGACGACGGCCGCCCCACCCCAGGCCTGGGCGCTCCCGCCAGGGCAGCTGCCCCCAGCACACAGGCCCTGAGCCCCGCGGCCCGCGGCCCCCACTGTGCCCACACTCTGTCTACACCAGCCACGAGAGGGGCTCATCAGAGGGGCGCCTCGCTCCTCCTCCCGAGGACGACGCTATGGCTCAGGGCTCTGAGTCTGCCAGGGAGGCTCACAGATTGTGTCCCGGGCGTCCACAGCCTCACGGATGGCGGGGGTCACAGCAGAAGGTGCTCAGGTGACCCCGTGCAAACCACCCCCCACCAGCTGCAGGCCCCTCCTGGGCCGCGGACTCCAAGCCTCGGTGTTCTCATTCATCAGACGGGAACAGCAAGACAGTGCCTGCCATCCGGCGGCCCACAGAGCAGGTGCTGGCCAGGGCTGCTGGGGTCTGTCCTCGGGGACCACACACTAGACCTACATCCCCGCGGTCACTGGTTGCTAACACACCACTCAGCTGCTCGGGAGAAACATTCCCGGGAACGTCTGGAATAAATGACGTGTTCGCGGCATAAACGAATGCAGTCTCAGGACGCGTCAGCGTGAAACGTGGCATCCGGAGTCCCACTCGTAGGAACTCACGACACACAGATCAGCACAGGCCCTGCCCAGGGACCCCACACCACCCTCCACGCCCCAGGCACAGACCTCCCGTGAGATGCTTCCAAACCAAAGCTACACATGGACCAGGGACCCAGCCTGGAGCCTCACTAGACACCGTGCCGCCGTCTCTCCCAAGTCGGGGCGCCCCCCGCCCCGGCCCGACTCGAGCGTGACCTCTTCATCCAGCCTCAGCAGCGCTAGTCCCAGCAGCCCCCAGCCCTCTGGGGAAGGAGGACCCAGTCCTGAGCATGAAGACAGAGCCTCAACCTGAGACTAGACCGAAAGGGCGGCAGCGGGAGGCAGACACCCCTGCGAGGGCCACGGTCACGCCGCTCGGGCCCCCATTGCTCAAGGAAACCAACCTGGAAACTCAAGGCCTGCCTGGACGGCTCCCCGCTGCCCGTGGGAAAGCCACGGCTGCCACCCCTCCAGCCTGCCCCGAGTCTCCTCGTCAGGGTTTCCAGTGGAAACCCCGTGAGCATCAAATCACAGCCAAGACGCTGAGAAACCACTGCCCTTTCAGGCGTGATGACGATGCCAAGTGATTTCCGCCCCAGGACCGTGTTCCCAAGCATACTCCTTCACATGCGGCCACAGTTCACCGACACCCCCCAGCGCTGACGTCTGCCGCCTCACTGGGGGCACCCCCAACCCTGCCGCTGGCCAGCCACCCCCACCACACAGCGCCTCCCACACGCCCCTTCCAGCCGGCCCCACTCAGACCACGACGCTGGCTTCCTCTAAGCAGCATGAGGAGCCTGCGGGGACAACCGCACAGCGGGAGCGCTCAGAGAAGCCGCCCGCTGCTGGGGCAACGGTGAAACCACCTGGTGGCCCATTCTCCCCCAAGAAGGGAGACGCACGCCTCACCCCGAGGGACAGCGGGGGTGGCTGGCAGGAGGGGCCGCCCTGCACACCCCGAGGGCACAGGGGGGCACAGCCAGGGAGCCCAGCGAGAGCCGGCTGCTGAAGGCCCCCGAGAAAAGGGCTGCTCGGAACCAAACCCACAGGACGGGCCGGTGTGCTGATGGCAGGAGGCGCCGGGCTCTACAGTCCAAGCGCGAGGCCCAACCCCGCGCAGGAATGCTCCAGAGCCTGCAGCTGGCGCATGGCCATCCAGGCAGAGGCACCACAAGGGGCCCCGCCCCACCACATGGCCACCTTCTCCGAGCAGAGAAAGCTTGAGGATCCAGGTCCTACCTGCTGCTCCTCAGGCAGCTGGACCGCAGGACACCACCGGACCAGAGCGGTCCCCCGGCTCACGGGCACCACAGAGAGGGACATGGCAGGGCCGCAAGGCCGGCACACACCCGCAGAAACCACGGTCCTTTCCAAAGGGTGAGCAGCAGGACAGCTTTCAATGTCTTTCCATTAACTGCTCTGCTGTTCTTATTTGGACAAAGTCGTAAAAATTCAGAAAGACCACACACAGCTGCTAAGAGCCGTGCAGGGAGGGAGCCCGACCCCACGGCCTGTGCTGCTGCCTGAAATGCCCAACTCTCAAGTGAGCAGAGGGAGGCGGGGTGGGGGGGTACCCTCCACCCGGCCGAAGGGCACCTGAAGGGCACCTCCAGGAGCCCAGGCTGAGCCCAGGGCTATCCCCAGGGAGGGGCCCCCACGCGCGCCCCACCCATAGGGGCACAGGGCCACTGGAGGGCCCTGCTGCCTTGCACGCCCTAGGAGAGGAGCTGAGACGGTGCCCCCGCCCCGCCCCGCACATAGCCTCGCCAGGTCACCGGGCACCTGCTGGAGACTCTGTTCCACATTCCCGCCCCGGCACACAGCCGTGCCTCCCGGCACACCAGCCCCTCACTCCCCGACTGCCCTGCAAGGCTATGGACAACCTGAACTGTGCTCGAGAAACAAATCTCATTTCACCCCCAACGTTTCTAGGTGGCCAGACGTGGCATAGACAGGACTACCCCCGCCTCAGCCCGGAGCGTCTCCGAGCGCTTACCTTCCTCCGCGGCCTCCTGCCCCCGCGGAGCACCGTCCTCTTCCGAGCCGGCAGTACCTGACTCCGCGGCCGGGGGCTGGCTGTGCTGCTGGCTCAGCTTCTCCGCAGGACAGCGATCTCCTTCTTCAGCAGCTTGGCCCGTTTGCTCCGTGACCCGCTGGACTTCATGGCGCACGTGAGGTCCAGCATGTCCAGGAGCTCCCTCAGCTGCTCCTCTAGGACCATGTGGGTCCTGTTGGCCGGGTTCAGCAACCTGTCCACTGGAGGCAGAGACACGCCATTAGCCGCCACATGGGTGCCGCCAATCTGAGACCAACTCACCAGGGACCCCAGGGCCCTACCCTCGCATGGCGCCTACCGGCTGGGTGCCACTACAGACACAGGAGCCGGGGCACGCCCGGGAACACTGATCCCTCCCACCAAGACCAGGCGCCCAGGCGAAGAAAGGCCAGAAAGAGGTCCAGACTCGCCAGGGGCACCAGCTCGGGGCCACGTGCGTCTGAGCCTGAGTCTCAGTCCCAGGTTGTTATGTGGCTTTCTTTAAAACTGGGCTGCAAAGTTCACAGGAAATTCGGAGTTTGGGGTATATTTATAAGAAACATCCGCAACAAAATTTCAATTCCAGCCAAATACCAAAACATATAAAGTAGACTACCTTGAATCAGTGAGAGGCAGCTAAGAACCAAGTGAGTCTACAGAAGCCCCTGCAAACAGAACCGGGGCAGAAACCACAGCCCCGCGGCCGTCAGACACGGAGACGCCTCTCACTTACAGGCAGAGCTCTCCCTGAAGCACCCGCCTCACCAGGAGAGGAGCAAGGCGCCAGTACAGGGAGCCAAGGAAGAACGCACGCTAACACAATGCCCCAGACAGGAAGGCTCACAGCCAGAAATCCCATCTCATCCGAAAGCCCCTCAGGCAGAGCACACCGCGGGGAGGGGCCTGGGGCCGCCCAAGCGCAGGGGGGACACAACCGCACTTCTCGCCCAGTGCATCCTTCGTGAAAACCTGGGCGCGGAAATGGACGCAGAGACTCACGGTGACTCACTCGGCCACTTCCTGCTACGGCCTGTGCTGCTGCCTGAAATGCCCAACTCTCAAGTGAGCAGAGGGAGGCGGGGTGGGGAGGTACCCTCCACCCGGCCGAAGGGCACCTGAAGGGCACCTCCAGGAGCCCAGGCTGAGCCCAGGGCTATCCCCAGGGAGGGGCCCCCACGCGCGCCCCACCCATAGGGGCACAGGGCCACTGGAGGGCCCTGCTGCCTTGCACGCCCTAGGAGAGGAGCTGAGACGGTGCCCCCGCCCCGCCCCGCACATAGCCTCGCCAGGTCACCGGGCACCTGCTGGAGACTCTGTTCCACATTCCCGCCCCGGCACACAGCCGTGCCTCCCGGCACACCAGCCCCTCACTCCCCGACTGCCCTGCAAGGCTATGGACAACCTGAACTGTGCTCGAGAAACAAATCTCATTTCACCCCCAACGTTTCTAGGTGGCCAGACGTGGCATAGACAGGACTACCCCCGCCTCAGCCCGGAGCGTCTCCGAGCGCTTACCTTCCTCCGCGGCCTCCTGCCCCCGCGGAGCACCGTCCTCTTCCGAGCCGGCAGTACCTGACTCCGCGGCCGGGGGCTGGCTGTGCTGCTGGCTCAGCTTGCTCCGCAGGACAGCGATCTCCTTCTTCAGCAGCTTGGCCCGTTTGCTCCGTGACCCGCTGGACTTCATGGCGCACGTGAGGTCCAGCATGTCCAGGAGCTCCCTCAGCTGCTCCTCTAGGACCATGTGGGTCCTGTTGGCCGGGTTCAGCAACCTGTCCACTGGAGGCAGAGACACGCCATTAGCCGCCACATGGGTGCCGCCAATCTGAGACCAACTCACCAGGGACCCCAGGGCCCTACCCTCGCATGGCGCCTACCGGCTGGGTGCCACTACAGACACAGGAGCCGGGGCACGCCCGGGAACACTGATCCCTCCCACCAAGACCAGGCGCCCAGGCGAAGAAAGGCCAGAAAGAGGTCCAGACTCGCCAGGGGCACCAGCTCGGGGCCACGTGCGTCTGAGCCTGAGTCTCAGTCCCAGGTTGTTATGTGGCTTTCTTTAAAACTGGGCTGCAAAGTTCACAGGAAATTCGGAGTTTGGGGTATATTTATAAGAAACATCCGCAACAAAATTTCAATTCCAGCCAAATACCAAAACATATAAAGTAGACTACCTTGAATCAGTGAGAGGCAGCTAAGAACCAAGTGAGTCTACAGAAGCCCCTGCAAACAGAACCGGGGCAGAAACCACAGCCCCGCGGCCGTCAGACACGGAGACGCCTCTCACTTACAGGCAGAGCTCTCCCTGAAGCACCCGCCTCACCAGGAGAGGAGCAAGGCGCCAGTACAGGGAGCCAAGGAAGAACGCACGCTAACACAATGCCCCAGACAGGAAGGCTCACAGCCAGAAATCCCATCTCATCCGAAAGCCCCTCAGGCAGAGCACACCGCGGGGAGGGGCCTGGGGCCGCCCAAGCGCAGGGGGGACACAACCGCACTTCTCGCCCAGTGCATCCTTCGTGAAAACCTGGGCGCGGAAATGGACGCAGAGACTCACGGTGACTCACTCGGCCACTTCCTGCAGGGCTGGCACCCCCTCCCGACCCAGAGCACTCAGGTGGTGGGGGGCTGGGGGGGGGGGTAGGTCCGCTTCCAAGGACCCGGGAGAGCCAGCAGACACAGGGCGTTCCTCCCGAGGCTGCCTCGTGAGGTGGGGCAGGGGCCCCGGCAGGGAGGGCCCGCACCTGTCCCCTGCTCCCTCGCAAGGGGCTTCCTCTGCCACAGGACGTGCTCACAGGCCCCCAGGCCCACCTGCGCACACAGCGCGAGCGGCACTGCGGCCTGGTCTGTACCGGGCAACCTGCTGCCCACTCAGGCCACGGCCCACGCGCCGCTCAAGTGGGCATCTGACACGTGGGTGCTCTCAGCAAAGGTGTGCTGTGTGCGAGATGCACGCCACACGGCGCCCAGAGGAGGGGGAGCCAGGGACAGCAGGACTGGCGCCCCGCGGCACTCTCACATCAGAGCCAGCCAACAGGCGCCCCAGGCTAAAGGCAGGGCGCCAGCCAAGTCCCCACACGGCTCCCAGCAAGCCTCAAGCCAGCACGCAGCTCGCACCCCACCCCCTGACACGCACTCCAGCACCAGGGAGAGCGCCCCACCACCTGCTCCCACGGCCGTGCTCACCCTCGTCCCAGGAGAAGGCCGCCGGGGGGCCGGGGGCGGCCGCTCGGGCAGGTGCATCCCCGAGGCCTCGTCGAAGCCGACGCTGTCCGCCTGGCGCCGGGCCTGCCTGAGCACCACGCCGCCCTGGTCACGCAGCCGCACGGCGGCCCGGTAGAACACCGTGTCCTTGGCGTTGTACTTCATGCAGTTGTCCACGATGAGGTCAAAGTCCTCTTCCAGCTCCCTGAGTGTCCGGTACCCCTGTGCTTCTAGCCGCTTCCGCATTGTGGCAAAGTCCATGGGGCGTTTGATGTGATCCAGATAATCCGGGACCTAGTTTCAGGGAACAAAGCAACCATTTACAGACACAGCCAGAGTCACATACTCCACGTAACCAGGACACCCGTCATGTACATACATACACACACTCAGGCACACTCCATGCTCACGCAGCACCACAGGGCAGCCCAGGTCCTCTGGCCAGACACGCACTCACTGGGAGGGGTCCTCTACATCCCCTGGGTCACTGCAGACCCAAGGGAGGCTGGCACAAAAGGCAGGGACACCTACCTCCTTCAGGCTCACTGGCTGGGCAAATATGCGGGCCGGGTCCTTCTCCTGCAGTTGGTCCAGCACCGAGCGCAGCAGCACAGTGAGCGGGGTTAGCCGCAGCTCCAAGGCCATCTGCTCCACCTTCACCTGGGGGCCAGTGCACCAGGGCTCAGCGCCCGAGGGGACGCTCCCTCTGAGGAGCCACCTCCCACCTCGAGGGCGCGGCACCGTCCCCGGCCGATGGAGGTCCACATTAAAGGCACAAGCATGCGGTATCCCCCTCCTGCTCACACCTCCTGAGACCCACTGGACACCACAAAGACCCCACCCCAGCCAGCCTCCTTCACGGCAAAGATCGGTGTCAGCACCTAAAGCCACCAGCACCCTTCACCAGAGAGGACCACTCAGAGGAAGTCAGGGCAAGGACTGTGGGGCCAGCGCAAGCTGCCCCTTCCCCGGGACGCCCCGCCCCTTCCCCGGGACGCCCCGCCCCTTCCCCGGGACGCCCCGCCCCTTCCCCGGGACGCCCCGCCCCTTCCCCGGGACGCCCCGCCCCTTCCCCGGGACGCCCCGCCCCTTCCCCGGGACGCCCCGCCCCTTCCCCGGGACGCCCCGCCCCTTCCCCGGGACGCCCCGCCCCTTCCCCGGGACGCCCCGCCCCTTCCCCGGGACGCCCCGCCCCTTCCCCGGGACGCCCCGCCCCTTCCCCGGGACGCCCCGCCCCTTCCCCGGGACGCCCCGCCCCTTCCCCGGGACGCCCCGCCCCTTCCCCGGGACGCCCCGCCCCTTCCCCGGGACGCCCCGCCCCTTCCCCGGGACGCCCCGCCCCTTCCCCGGGACGCCCCGCCCCTTCCCCGGGACGCCCCGCCCCTTCCCCGGGACGCCCCGCCCCTTCCCCGGGACGCCCCGCCCCTTCCCCGGGACGCCCCGCCCCTTCCCCGGGACGCCCCGCCCCTTCCCCGGGACGCCCCGCCCCTTCCCCTGGCCCCTCCCGCACCCCAACCTCGGCCCAGGCCCCGCTCCCCACGCGATGCCCCCGGCAGCCCAGCCCCAGGCCAGACTCCCAGCCCTGCACTCTGCACCTCCCACTGCTCCGCCGTCACCAGGCTGCGGACACAGGCTGTCTCTTATACACATCTGCCTTCCCCGGGACGCCTCGCCCCTGCAGCCTCACCTGCTCCCGCTTGAGCTTCTCGCGCTTACGCAGAAGCTCGATGAGCAGGCGGGCGCGCTCCAAGTCGTGCCGCAGCCGCTGCCAGTACTTGAGCTTCTCTTTGGCGGCTTGAATCTCCTCGTCATTCTCTCTCTGAGAAGAAGAATGGAGTCGGCCTTGTCCCCCACACAGACACACACGGGTAAAGCTCCAGGGCTCAGCCCGACGCCTCCTCCCCGGGGAGCCTCCTCCGGGGACAAGCTCGCCCGTCGCTGGTTCATCTCCCTGCGGCGGGGGCGGGGCCAGGCAGGGAGAGCCCGGGGCCAAGGCGCCGAGTGCTTCCGCCTGCACCCCACCGCCAGTGCCCGCATCCCCGGCCTCGCTCCCGTGCCTCTCCGAGCTCTGCCCAGGGCCTGGGGTCCTCAGAGCCTCCTGGAGGGGCTCAGGGCTGCCCGCCCCCAGCCCCAGGGGCCTACCCTCCCACTGCCGCACAAGCCGGCCTCTCAGCGCGCCTGAAGGCTGCCCCACCACAGCTCCTCCCACAGGCCCCACTAAGGCTCCAGTCGGGAGTCTGGGGGCCCTCCCAGTCTAGGCCACTCGGAAGCCGAGTCCAGCCGCACGCCTGAGGCTCCCCTTCCCTGCTGCCGTGCCGCCGCCGCCACCACCATGGGCCTGCTCAGGCTGCGGCGGCGCAGGCACTGCTTTCCAGGACGCTCCGCACAGAGCCTCCTCTGCCCCTTGGGGTACAGCTCCTCCCACAGGCCCCACTAAGGCTCCAGTCGGGAGTCTGGGGGCCCTCCCAGTCTAGGCCACTCGGAAGCCGAGTCCAGCCGCACGCCTGAGGCTCCCCTTCCCTGCCGCCGTGCCGCCGCCGCCACCACCATGGGCCTGCTCAGGCTGCGGCGGCGCAGGCACTGCTTTCCAGGACGCTCCGCACAGAGCCTCCTCTGCCCCTTGGGGCCCACCTCCATCCAGAATGAGCTGTAACAGGGCAGCCATCTGGCTGCGTCCGCGGCCCCCAGCCCCGATCCCAGGGCAAACCCTGAACCCTAGCAGCAGAGAACACTCTGCTCTGAGAGGATCAGCCCTGACTAAGGCTGACCCTGCGTTCCAGGACCTCAGCGTCTGAGGGCAAAAAACCCGGCAGCAGAGGGGCCCACCCAGGAGGCCAGGCGCAGGGAAGGAGCCGGGCCTGAGCCTCCCCTCCACCGGCATCCTCCAGCTCTACCGGATTCCAATCACCGGCTTGTTTTTACGTTATTTAAAATTCTCAGACATCAAACAGGAGTTAACAGTAACATCAACTGTATAAACAAGACCAGTAAACACTTTAAACAGTAGGCTCAGAAAACCAAATTCCCCGAGAGCATCTGAAATCATCTCATCGGTCAGTTTGAAACAGACACTGAAAATATCAGCTCCAAGGACGCTTAGCCTGGTGGCCCACGAAACACAGGAAAGCAGTTAAGTCCCCAGAAACCCCTGGTGCCCAACTGCTGTGCCCGCCGCTGGCTGCTGGACCACAGGCCCTGCCTCCAACACAGTGCCCCCGCCAAGCAGGAACCTGCGGGGAGGACCTGCCCAAGCCCGAAGCCTCTGTGTACAGAAGGGCCTGCCCTTCTGACCCCACATGACCAGTCTTTAATTTCTACGTGAAACCAATCCGGAAGGTTCCATACACTGGGGGAGTACTGCAGTCATTTCTGGTTTCAAACTGCTATCAAGAGAGCTCTGAGAAGTCTGCAACCCAGCCGTCGTTCACTCGTGGAAGGCGGGGAGCACACCCAGTGCCTATAAGTGAGACAGACAGAACCCTCCCACCCACAAGGTCAACACCAACTGGGTCGGACCAGCCCCCCGGCTGGGGACGGAGCAGGCCAGCTCTGCAGCATGGGGCCCCGCACGTCAGGCCGACTCCCAGGGCACGGCAAGGGTGGGAGAGCCTGGGGGACAGCCATCGCCCTGCCGAGCCGCCAGCAGCAGTGGCGTGACAGCAAGAGGCCCTGCCCCAGCTCAGCACGACAGCCAGCTGTCCGGAAGCCCCCGGAAAGCGAACAGGGGATGCCCTCCCACCACAGGGCACATCAGGGGAGCTGGCGGACAGGAGCACTCGAGGGCAGGTGGGCAGGAGCCGCGACCCCAGCCCAACACATGCCCGCAGGCCCCAGTCTGCTCTGCAGGACAGAACCACCACAGGAACCTACAGAGGCCAGGGCTCCATGAGCCCAGCAGAGACCACCGCGGGGCCAGACCGCTGGGGAGGCAGGGGCCAGGAGCGCCCAGCAACCGAGGCACCTCATCCCATCCAGCTCAGCTCATCCCGGTCTGTCTGTCTGTCCCTGACTGCCGGGCTCAGGGCAGACGCCCAGACACACAGACAAGTGAGTCCGGTTAAACACTAATACCAAGCATTTTTAAAGTTTCAAAAATCATCAGAATCACACCAAGCCTTCGACAGTCCATGTAGAACATGAACAACGGGGTTGCCCCCAAAAGCCAACCTCCACTAGGACGGGGTGGAAAGCAAAGGTAGTTCAGCCCTCCCACCTACCCCGCGACGGGGCGCTCCCAGCCATTCCAGGCTGGGAGGGACAGGCAGACCCCCACCCGTGGCCCTGCCCACAGGGGCTGCACTGCTGAGCCCACTACCACCAAGCCAGGACTGGCCCTGGTCAAGCCCAGCCGCACCTCCGTCTGAGTCTCTGGCTCTTCCCGTCCTTTCAGCCAGGAGAGCTGGACCTTCTGCTTCCTGTGCGGCATTCTCCTGTCATTACAGATTCCCCTCACGTGTGGCAGGACGTGAGGAGAGCACGACCGCTCTCAAACCCACACGCTGACCCTGGGAGCGTGTGCTCCTCTGAGGTGGGGGCAGGCCCCTCCCGCACCCCAACCTCGGCCCAGGCCCCGCTCCCCACGCGATGCCCCCGGCAGCCCAGCCCCAGGCCAGACTCCCAGCCCTGCACTCTGCACCTCCCACTGCTCCGCCGTCACCAGGCTGCGGACACAGGCCCAGTCTGGCCTCCCGGCTCCCATCTCGAGATGCCGTATGCCCCACTCACCACCTCCAAGGCCCGGCACCCTCTCCGAGCACCCAAATGCCCTGCGGGCTCTGCCCTGCCCCTTCCTGGAGCTCCTGAGGCAGCACTGAGCCAGCAGCCACCCTCAGTCCCCACGGTCCCAGCCCTGCAGCCCCGTGGATGCTCCCCCAGCCCGCAGCCCACAGGCCCAGGTCCTGACACAGCCCTGACGTAGACAGAACCCCGTGTCCAGCGGGGAGGAGGGGGAGTACATGGCCTCCCCAAGAAAGGCCCAGGAGGGGCAGAAGATTCAGGACAACCATCCCCGCCCCAGGGTGGGCAGCAGGACTAGACTCAGCTGTCAGCGGTCCTGACGCTGCACAGAGCAGGCAGGAGGCGGGGAGCTGAGCACCCGGCCCTGACAGCCCCTCTACACGTCCAGGGGGGCTCCGGCCTGGTGCGTGGGGCTCAGCCTCCCCAGCGGGGCGGGGTTGGTGAGCCTGCACAGCTGTGCCTGTCTAGGGGCGGGGGACTCAGATGGAGCTGCAGGCACCAGGACCACTGGGCGGGGGGACCTGACCCGCCTGTCATCCTGGGAGCAGCCCCACGGCCATGTCCTGCCTCCTTCCCTGGAGATAGAGGAGGGTCAGGGGCACAGCCTGCCCCGCAATCGCCCAGAAACATCACACTCCTCTGGATTTCAAAAAGCATTAGAAAGATAGCAGAATCCAAGCTTCTCTTTTTAAACGAGCATTCACATGTGTGCAGTGCTGAACGACCTTGCCGTCACCACCGCAGGGCTGAGGAGGTGAAGAGGCAGAGCTCCATCCAGGCCGGGAGGCCGGGACTCGCACAGGAACCACGGGAAGACGGCACACAGAGCGGAGAAGCGGCGGCTCTCAGGACAGGACAACGCAATGGGATGGGCGGCCGCCATCACCTGCAGTGGGACCAAGGACCAGAGCCTCCAGCCAGGCAGGCCTGCCCAGACAGGAACTCAGCGGGGGGCTCCCCACATCAGGGAAGCCCCTGCACCCCCTCGGGCATCGTGGCTCATGAAGCCTTCCGGATGACAGGCTGGGCGGCCCACAGACGGCGACGGGAACCGGCAGAGGCAGCCCTGCTGCGCGCGGGCAGTGGGAAGAGAAGACTCCACTGGCCCTGAAGCCCGCCCTCAGCTCCAGCGGCGGCCAAGCCCCGTCTGTCGGTGACAGCTCACGAAGCCGGCTTCTCCCTCCCTAAACCCACCTTTCAGGAAAGCGCTCTGAACATCAGCCAGCCTGTGAACCTGCGTCAGCTACTGAGAGGAAGGCACGCGTCCCGCCCGGCCGCCCCTCCTGCGCATGGGTCCCTGCCCCGAGGCCCCGGCACGCCCGCCCCCTGCTCAGCTGGCAGAGGCTCCCCCGTGCACCCCCAGCGGGCAGGGCCAGCAAAGGCCAGCACACCACAGGGCCGAGGGGCACCTCAGACGGAGGCTCCGCCTGCCACCCCGGCCGAACGCCGCCTCCCGGCCCCTGCAGGCCACGTACCTGCTGCGAGCTCCTGTGGGACTGCAGGCTGGACTGGAGTCTGCGCAGTAGCGGGGCTCCGTTCCTGGACAGCCTCTTGAGGAGCCAGTAGCTGTGTTGCCGTCACCACCGCAGGGCTGAGGAGGTGAAGAGGCAGAGCTCCATCCAGGCCGGGAGGCCGGGACTCGCACAGGAACCACGGGAAGACGGCACACAGAGCGGAGAAGCGGCGGCTCTCAGGACAGGACAACGCAATGGGATGGGCGGCCGCCATCACCTGCAGTGGGACCAAGGACCAGAGCCTCCAGCCAGGCAGGCCTGCCCCGACCGGAACTCAGCGGGGGGCTCCCCACGTCAGGGAAGCCCCTGCACCCCCTCGGGCATCGTGGCTCATGAAGCCTTCCGGATGACAGGCTGGGCGGCCCACAGACGGCGATGGGAACCGGCAGAGGCAGCCCTGCTGCGCGCGGGCAGTGGGAAGAGCAGACTCCACTGGCCCTGAAGCCCGCCCTCAGCTCCAGCGGCGGCCAAGCCCCGTCTGTCGGTGACAGCTCACGAAGCCGGCTTCTCCCTCCCTAAACCCACCTTTCAGGAAAGCGCTCTGAACATCAGCCAGCCTGTGAACCTGCGTCAGCTACTGAGAGGAAGGCACGCGTCCCGCCCGGCCGCCCCTCCTGCGCATGGGTCCCTGCCCCGAGGCCCCGGCACGCCCGCCCCCTGCTCAGCTGGCAGAGGCTCCCCCGTGCACCCCCAGCGGGCAGGGCCAGCAAAGGCCAGCACACCACAGGGCCGAGGGGCACCTCAGACGGAGGCTCCGCCTGCCACCCCGGCCGAACGCCGCCTCCCGGCCCCTGCAGGCCACGTACCTGCTGCGAGCTCCTGTGGGACTGCAGGCTGGACTGGAGTCTGCGCAGTAGCGGGGCTCCGTTCCTGGACAGCCTCTTGAGGAGCCAGTAGCTGTGGGCGCGCTCAACAAACTGCTTCTTCCGCTGAATGGCGACCTGATTCGCAATCCTATTTAATCTAGAACATGGAAAACTCAGGGTTTAGCTGGACATGCAGCAGGACGTGGACACGTTATCACGGAAACTAGAGATGAAGTCAGCAAACCATGTGCGGCCCCCTGCCCACACCCCGCCCCTCACCACCACCACCTGCCTCCAGGCTCTGCCCGCCTGCGGGCCGCATTCCCGCCACCACCACTCAGCTCACGCGTGCAGGGACCCGGGTGTCCCCCGCTCCGAGCCCTCAGCTCACGCGTCCAGGGACCCGGGTGTCCCCCTTTCTGAGCCCTCAGGCCACGCGTCCAGGGACCCGGGTGTCCCCCGCCCTGAGCAGCGCATGCTCACACACCAACCTCCCCCAGGTGGGGGCAGCCCTGTAGGACAGCCCCTCTCTCAGGGCCCCGGAGCCCACAGGACAAAAAGCAATGGGATGATTGGAGGCAGAAGCTGCTGGAGGTGGGGCCAGCTCATCACAAAGATGAGCACAAGCGTCTCCAGGCCTCGTGGCAAGACCACCGTTCCAGAGACTGTAAAGCTCGAGGGATTTTAAGAACACACAAGGGGACACAGGGCTTCACGCCCTCCAGGCCAGTTTCTGGCCCCCGCCTTCGCCCCTCCTAGGAACCACGCCTCCTGCAGACAACAAATGCAGGCTGAGGACCAACCCCCCACGGGACCAGGACGCTTCCTTTCGGTACACCGGACATCATTTCAGGGCGGAAATTAAGGAATTTTAAAAGGACATCTTCCAAGAAGTGTGACTCCTAAGCCATACGGAACTGCAGTGACATCTTCGGCTCCGCCGTGTCCAAACCCACAATGCTCCTTCTCATTGAGGCAGTGGCCACAGCTCGAGCCTCAGGGCCGAAGGCCACGTGCCGCTCAGGCTGGCCCTGCCCAGGGCCTCTTCTGGCGGCCGAGGAACCCAGCGAGGGGCAGCTCCACCCAGGCACGAGGCCCGGGCAGACAGCAAGCCCCAGCCCAGCGCATCCACAGGCCCGCCCAGTGACACGGTGCTGGCTTCAGCGGAAGGAGCTGGGGACCCCAGCCCCCCCTGCAGAGGGGCTGTGTCTGTCCTGGGCACCTAGCAGGCGCCCTTCTGCTGAGGTCTGCCCTCACCCCGCGACTGCCACCTGACTCAGGGCCAGCAAAGAGCAGGCAGCGGAGAGCACGGAGCGCACGCAGCCGTGTGCTCTCACACACACGCAGCTCTGGCAACGGCAAAGGGCGGCACCGGTAAAGGCGGGCTCGGCGTGCGACACTGGCTGAGCCGCCAGGAAGGACACGAGGCAGCACCCAAGAGCGCACGGGAAAAGCTCAGCAGGTCCAGAACCGTGTTCACTGAAAAGAGCAGCAAAGAGACAAATGGGAGCAGAAAGCAACGAACAGTGAGCCTCGTGCCTTCACAACAGCCAAGACACACAGACAACCTAAACACCCGTCAACAGAGAATGGCAGAGAAGACGGGGAGTGTGTGTGAGACAGAATATTACTCAGCCATAAAAAAAGGGAAATAATGGCACAGCAGCAACAGGGATGGGGTGTGTGTGTGTGTGTGTGTGAGAGAGAGAGAGAGAGAGAGAGAGACAATGGGCGGGGGTATTACGCAGCCATTAAAAGAAGGAAATAATGACAGAGCAGCGTCAGGGATGGTGTGGGGGTGGGTATATTACACAGCCTTAAAAAAGGGACATAATGACACAGCAGCAACAGGGATGGTTGGGAGGGAGGGAGGGAGGGAGGGAGGATCACGCAGCCACTGAAAGAAGGCAGTCCCGGCAGGCAGCAGCACAGCCGGCCTGGAGGCTGTCACACCGAGTGTGCTAATCAGAGGTAAGCACTGCATCACTCACGTGTGCAACCTAAATGACACAGATCAACTTATCTACAAAACAGAAAGAGACTCACAGGCTTGGCTTAGAGACCAGACTTACAGTGACCGAAGGGGACAGGGGTGGGGACAGGTGAACCAGGAGTCTGGGATTAATATAGACACAGGACTGTATATAAAACAGATAAATGACAAGTGGCTACCATGCAGCATCGGGAATTACGCTCGATCCCATAATAAACCATAATGGAAAAGAATATGAAAAAAACCAACCGTGTAACTGTGTCACTCTGCAGCACACCAGAAGCTTGCCACTGCTCCATCGCTAAGTCACGTCCAGCTCTCTGCAACCCCATGGACTGGCCGTAGCAAGCCCAGCTTCCCTGTCCTTCACTGTCTCCCAGCGTTTGCTCAAACTCACGTCCACTGAGTCGGTGATGCCATCCAACCATCTCGTCCTCTGTCGCCCCCTTCTCCTCCTGCCCTCAATCTTTCCCAGCATCAGGGTCTTTTCCAAGAGTCAGCTCTTCGCATCAGGTGGCCAAAGTATTGGAGCTTCAGCATGAGTCCTTCCAATGAAGCAGAAACTAACACTTTCTAAATCAATCAACTATACCTCAATTTTAAAAAAAAGAAAGAATATAATGAAAACTGAGATGCAAAACTGTAGAAAAGTGTGACTGGCCAAATCTGAATTATGAAAACAAGAAAACTGAAGTACATTCCTCTAACAATCACTCTAGAAACTGAACGAGCCATTTAAGTTTCCTTACCACCCCCAAAAGAAATGAAAGGAGCCCATTTTTCAGAGGAGGTTCACTATCAGAAGAGGAAATCAAGCCCACCCAGCCCTGCGCTGACGACGGGAAGGGGAGGACACGAGCCCAGGCCTCCAGGTGAGCGTCCCGACCAGGCGGGACAGTGGGCGCAGGCCAGACGCCACGCGCACAGACACATCCCAGGGCCTGGGGTCCACGGCCACACGCAGGAGGCCACTGGTCTAGAGACTCAAGTCCCAGAAGTACCACTCACACCCAGAGACCAGACTGCGACCCCCCTGACGAAAGACAGGAAGCGGGGCCCTTGCGCCCTGTAGCTCACTCTCAGCTCACTGGGAGGTGCCCGTCGAGAGCAGGCCCCCCAGGACCCCTGCCAGGGCTGCGCTCACCACACAAGCGGGCACACCAACTACGAAGGGAGACGGCCACAAGACATGCTTGACCCACAGGAAGGCCAGGTGGAGGCACCCCATGACGATGCCAGTGAGGAGGGCAGAAAGGGGCACGCAGGCCACCTCCAAACCGACCCGAAAGTCCACGAGCCTGACAGACGACCAGGGGCGCACGGGAGGCAGGCTGGCCGCACAGACGCCCCCGGGGCTGGGTGGCTGTGGGTCTCCGGGGGAGGAGGTGCTCCGTGGACGAAGCGGGCAAACGGCTGCTCGGAGGCCGGCGTGTGAGCGTGAGGGTCGGCATGGCTGCGACGCCTCACCTGGGCCCATCCTGACCCTGGAGGCCAGCAGTCCGTACCCCAGAGGTCCCGTGAGTGCCAAGGCCACGGGGCAAGGGGCAGGGGTGGAGGGATAGCTGCAAAGCTTGCAGAAGAAAACCTCGAGGCCCTCAAGGAATGAACGCTTAAGTGAGGTGAGAGATACAAGCCATAAAATAGAGGAAAAACCCACGATGAAAGCAGGACCGATCCCTGTGAAGAGGGCCGAGGCAGGGCGGCCCGCTCTCGCCCACCAAGCCCACTCGGGCTCGCGGAGGAAGGAAACCCCAAGGAGGGAAAGCCCGCCCAAACCGTCACTTCACACGTGACGTCCACAGAGAGCCGAAGGGAGCCTGCACCGCGGACACCAACGGAAAACCCTGGATCTGCACCAACACCCAAACGCGCCGATTTGAGAGAACACTCTTTCTATACTAAGTTTTCCATGGACATTCTTATGGAGAAAACCGTGAACTTTCAACAAACACTGGAGAGGTGGTAGTGAGCAAAAGGTGGGCCATGCCCAGGTCGAGGTGAAGGCTGGTGTGGAGCCGGGCTTCCAGGAGGAGACGCACATCTCGGGCATGGGAGGCCCACAGAGCAGTCTCCAGGTCAGCGGCGCAGGGACAATCAGTGACGGCCCTGCCCACCAGCAGGAAAGTCAGGTGTGTGGGCTGAGGACCACGGGGTCAGGAAAGTCAGGTGTGTGGGCTGAGGACCACGGGGTCAGACGCCGCGTCTTCAGAGCAGACAGACACACGCTGTCCAGACACACCCACTCCAGGGCCGCAGGGCATGGCCGGGCTCTGAAGCGAGCTGCTCGCTGCGCTGCCAAGGCCCCGGGGGCATCACGGGACTGGGGTGTGCTTCCAAGTGACCCAAGGACGGGGCGGGCGAGGAGGCTGGCCCAGTGCTCCCGAAGCTCAAGTATGGAGGTGCTTCCGGCCTCACAAACGTCCAGCCTTGACAAGGGCTTCTAAAGACATAAAGAGCAGGGACGCCGCAGGGGAGATGTGCAATGAGCACACAAATGGTCTGCCACCCGCAGGAGACAGGGAGGGAGACCCACCCTGCCAGCCAGGGCCAGGCCTGCGGCCACAGGCTGCACCCCAGGCCTGCCCACGCCCGCAGCAGCGGAGCAGCCGCCCCGGCAGGAAGGACGGGAGAGCAGGCCTGGGCAGGACCCAGCCGCATGCACGGCAAGTGGCGCTGCGACCTCTCAGGAACAAGCGTCAGCCGGGGTTTTTTGCTGCATTTGATAAACCCGTCAGTGTTATCTCTTTTTGTTAAACTTTCTATCTTAAAGTCAGGAAAAGCAGGGAGAAAACAGCATTAAAAACCATCCCCTGGGACTTCCCGGCAGTCCAGTGGCTAAGACTCCACACGCAGAGGCCGAGGTCAGGGAGCCCTCAGGCCACAACCACGAGCCTGGATGCCGCAGCTGCAAAGCCTGGGCAGCCAGATTCGTTACTTGGTTTTTTAAAAACACCATCCCTCCTCACACACACACTCAGGGAGCAGGGCCACCTTCCCTTCCCAGCCAGTTCTAACTCCACGATAGGCCCTGCGCTTTCAGAACAGCTCAGACGGAGATCAGGGGACGTGAGAGAAGCCCCCCCGGCAGCCCCAAAAAGCCCGGAGTCAGCCTCTGGAGAGGCGCAGTTCTGGGCCTTGCTGGTTCCTGGGGCGCCCCCTGCCCGACTGCACAGATCACGGCCAGGAGCCCCGGGGGCCTGTGCACGCCTCCTGGCGGGACCCTCCCCTTCCCACCTCCCTCGCCCCTAGCCAGCAGCTGCCTGCACCGCCGCCCCTCAGAGCCGGAGCAGCAGCGACAGCCAGCTGGTCAGGGCCCCTCTCCTGAGAAACCCCACCAGCGCTGACGGCCCCAGAGGCCCGCCTCAGCACCCAGGCCTGCTGGGCAGACCCTCTGAAAACCGCACCTCCCTCCATGGCACTGAGGAGAACCTCATGGCGTGGGCACGCCCTTCAGCCCTCACAGGGAGGCACAGGCAGTCTCAAGGCGACCCTGATCTCAGGAGGCCAAGCGGGCTCCTGGCTGGAGGCAAGAAGGCGCCCGGGGAGGCTCACCCCCCCTCTCCCCGGGAGGTGCACAGGGGCACATGGTCCGCCCCCAGGATAGCACACGGGGGAGCCATTAGCCAGAGGAGCCTCTGGCTAACGGGGTGACGGGGAGATTTCTCTCCCCCTACTTCTGCAGCCTTTTATAAATCTGAAGTTATTTCAGAACAAAAACGTGAAACTCATAAAAGGACAAGACGAGACAGGATGCCGAGGCCAGCCTCCATGTGCACTGGGCCCGCCCCACGGTCCACTCCCGGCAGCGGCCCCAGGCGCGGGACGAGAGAAACGTCCACGTGTGTCTGCCCCGCTCTACAGAAGCAGACGTGGGGACCGTGAGCAGGGACTGCCAGACCCCAGTCCTCAGCAGACACCCTAGGGGCTGGGCCCACTCCACGCCCCCCAGGATGCCTGGCCTGCCAGGGGTCCACACGCCTGAGGGACACGGGACGCACCCTGCTTGGCGCTGGCTTCAGCCCCAGACACACGGGAGCCTGAGAGAGGCGCTCAGAAGTGCCCAAGACGCGGCACAGCCACAATGGAGCGCCAGGCTCCCCACACTGGGCTTCACTGACCCTCAGTGCCCACAGGCTGGCCTGCGCCCAGGCCCCGCCCCACCCCCAAAGGCCCTCGGGGCAGAGCCTGGAGCTGGCTGCCAGCCCCACACCCCCACCCCAAATCCAAGTACAGGGAAACCAGCGAAGTCACAGGAGGGTCAGCACAGACACGTGGCACCCACGTGGCACGGTCCCCCAGCGTTGCGCTCGCCCAGTGGGGCAGGGGCAGACTCGCAGCCGGCTCCCCGCACGACGGCCACGGTCCAGCCCGCACTCCTGACCTGGGCTCTGTCAACAGCCGCTCCCCAAGGACCCGGTGGGGGGCTGCCTGGCGGCGCCCGCACGCAGAGGGCACCCAGAGCCATGCTCCCGCCTGCGGGGGCCGCGAGGCTCCCCTGTCTCCCCAGGCCACAGCCCGTCAGAACTTCAGAAATTTGATAAAACTAGCTGCCGGAAAGAAGGCAGACAAGACTCGGGCCCAGACTCCTCGCTGCTACATTCAACAAGCATTAAGCGGGTGAGCGCAGCGACCCGAGCCCCCGCCGTCCAGCCGGCCCCCGGGGTTTCAGTCGCGTCCTCTGGGGATGAGACGCCGAGCCCCCACCCTGGCGAGGGCCCCGTCCGGGCGCGTGAGGCAGCGTCCACAGTGAGCAGTGGCGCGTGAACCGTCCGGGCGGCACGTGGGCCTGCGCGGCCCCTCGTCACGCCCAGAGGGGCACGCAGAGTGCAGACGGCCTGCAGCTCCGCGGGGGCCTCACTCAGCCAATGGCCCAGAGACCCCGACTCCACACACCCCTTCTCCGGCCCGTGTCCTCCCGCGACTGCCTCTCCCGCCCTCTGCCCTCACGCACAAGCCAAGAGAAAGCGGATGAGGAAACAGGCTCCAAGGAGAACACCGACCCCCGAGGACAAGGGCCGCTGCACCAGAAGGGCGGTCGCAGCTCAGGCGGGAGAGAGGAGGGCGAGCGACCGCTCTCTCCCTGCTCTCTCTCCTTCCGACCTGACCTCTCAAGTCTTCCCCAACTTCAAACATGTTGCTTCTACGTCGGGGAGAAAGTCCCTCTAACTGAAGAACGGGGGAGAGAGGGGGCAGGCAGTGCAGACGTGGGGACCGTGAGCAGGGACTGCCAGACCCCAGTCCTCAGCAGACACCCTAGGGGCTGGGCCCACTCCACGCCCCCCAGGATGCCTGGCCTGCCAGGGGTCCACACGCCTGAGGGACACGGGACGCACCCTGCTTGGCGCTGGCTTCAGCCCCAGACACACGGGAGCCTGAGAGAGGCGCTCAGAAGTGCCCAAGACGCGGCACAGCCACAATGGAGCGCCAGGCTCCCCACACTGGGCTTCACTGACCCTCAGTGCCCACAGGCTGGCCTGCGCCCAGGCCCCGCCCCACCCCCAAAGGCCCTCGGGGCAGAGCCTGGAGCTGGCTGCCAGCCCCACACCCCCACCCCAAATCCAAGTACAGGGAAACCAGCGAAGTCACAGGAGGGTCAGCACAGACACGTGGCACCCACGTGGCACGGTCCCCCAGCGTTGCGCTCGCCCAGTGGGGCAGGGGCAGACTCGCAGCCGGCTCCCCGCACGACGGCCACGGTCCAGCCCGCACTCCTGACCTGGGCTCTGTCAACAGCCGCTCCCCAAGGACCCGGTGGGGGGCTGCCTGGCGGCGCCCGCACGCAGAGGGCACCCAGAGCCATGCTCCCGCCTGCGGGGGCCGCGAGGCTCCCCTGTCTCCCCAGGCCACAGCCCGTCAGAACTTCAGAAATTGTGATAAAACTAGCTGCCGGAAAGAAGGCAGACAAGACTCGGGCCCAGACTCCTCGCTGCTACATTCAACAAGCATTAAGCGGGTGAGCGCAGCGACCCGAGCCCCCGCCGTCCAGCCGGCCCCCGGGGTTTCAGTCGCGTCCTCTGGGGATGAGACGCCGAGCCCCCACCCTGGCGAGGGCCCCGTCCGGGCGCGTGAGGCAGCGTCCACAGTGAGCAGTGGCGCGTGAACCGTCCGGGCGGCACGTGGGCCTGCGCGGCCCCTCGTCACGCCCAGAGGGGCACGCAGAGTGCAGACGGCCTGCAGCTCCGCGGGGGCCTCACTCAGCCAATGGCCCAGAGACCCCGACTCCACACACCCCTTCTCCGGCCCGTGTCCTCCCGCGACTGCCTCTCCCGCCCTCTGCCCTCACGCACAAGCCAAGAGAAAGCGGATGAGGAAACAGGCTCCAAGGAGAACACCGACCCCCGAGGACAAGGGCCGCTGCACCAGAAGGGCGGTCGCAGCTCAGGCGGGAGAGAGGAGGGCGAGCGACCGCTCTCTCCCTGCTCTCTCTCCTTCCGACCTGACCTCTCAAGTCTTCCCCAACTTCAAACATGTTGCTTCTACGTCGGGGAGAAAGTCCCTCTAACTGAAGAACGGGGGAGAGAGGGGGCAGGCAGATGGGCGCCGCTCCCGAGCTCGCTGCAGGCTGGGCCCTCACGGCAACAGGACCGGGAGGCCAGGAGGGCCCCAGCCAGGGCAGCGCTCGGCGCTCCCCAAAGAGCCAATGCCAGGCCTGGCCGCGCCCGGAGCAGCCGCAGGGCTGAGCCACACAGCCAGCCGGCCTGACCGCGAGCCTGGGGCCCTCAGGCAGGGGGGAGCACACGCTCAGGGCACCCACAGCTCTGCCCTGGGGTCTGTTACTAGACGCCAAAAAGTGACCTCTGTAGTGTAAACGTGCTGCAAGATGAGAAAAACTACCAACTACCTGCCTCTTGTTGAGAACAGATGACGGTCGCACCATTAGTGTGTCTGAACTATCTTTTTCTCTTGCAAACAACTTTTTAAACCCCGCAAACTACGAAGCACTCAGTCCCCACCACCACCCCCAGCCTTCTCAGCCGACCCTCCCCTCAGCCGAGAGAGGGGCCTCCTCTTCTGAGACCTCTGCAGCCGGTGCCTGAGCCGTCCTGGCGGCAGCTCTGTCCTGTGGCTGTGGAGCGCGTGGGGTTTCGCCGCACTGCCCCTCTCTGGGGCCTGGATCCTTAGGCCATACCGCGGACCACAGCCTCAGGAGGAGAGCAGTGGCCGTGAGCTTAGGCCTCCCAGCCACCTCAACACCCTACACACTGGTCTGACGTCAGGGTCTCCGCAGACTCTGCCCAACAGCGACGGCAAGGCCCACGGCCACGCACACTCGCCAGGTGCATCGCTGATCCGCTCTGAGCCGGGGAGGGCAGGGCAAGGGCCTGCTGCTCCTCCGCTCGGCCCCCGTGAGGCAGCACTTCGACCCCAGGCGCCCATGCTTCCCAGCCATGCACCTGACCCTCTGGCGGATGGACAGACAGACAGGCAGGCAGTGGGCACCACATGGGCCTGGGCAGAAGGCAGCACCCTGGACTCCTGGCTTCTCGATTTCTAAAGTCACAACTTTTATTTACTTTGATTTCAGTAAACCTGAAAAGTCTGGGGTCTTAAACAAAACTTCTTGATACAAATCCTGTACTTTCCAACCCTCGGGTAGAAATGCAAGTGAAGTCAAAGTGAATTCACTCAGTTGTGCCCAACTTTCTGCGACCCCGTGGACTCCTGCATACCAGGCTCCTCCTTCCTCGGGATTTTCTAGGCAAGGGTACTGGAGTGGGTTGCCATTTCTTTCTCCAAATGCAAGTGAAACTGTCTTAAAAAGTCAGACCGACTTATCTGCAAAGAGACACTTGATTTTACCGGAAGTCTTCTCCAGATGAGAGGAATGGTGAGTGCTTTCTATTCAGTCTGAATTTACTGACTCTGTTATCTATATACTTTTCTCCTCTTGGACACTCCTAACTCCTAACAAACACCCAGGAAGCGCCTGCTCCTCTAGCACAAGGCAGGACCTCGCTGGCGGCACCCACCCACGGGCTGCCCTGCGGCAGCCCCCTGAACCTGCTCTCCCTGCCTCTCTGCCGCTGATGGGAGGTCTCAGGGCCCTGGGCCCTCAACACTGGAGCCTGTGTTTAAGGCTTTCCAAACCACGGTGCTCACAGGTCTGCTAAGAAATACCCCAAGCCACTTACCTGGTGTTACCAACAAGAGCATTTTTAATTCCAATGAAATAAAAAAAGGAAATCAGTAGCAAGAGAGATAAGCAGAAGGAGGAGAGTCTAGAGATGGGGGTGGCCAGCAGGATCCTGACCCACCACCAGGACCACTCGAGAAAGAGAACCCCATGCTGACCAGGCGACGCTCATCTGAGAGAAACGGTTGGGAAACCAGACAGCCCGTGCCCCAACAAGAAGGAAGGTCGAGTCTCCCGCCAGGGTCCCCGTCAGCCCCACTCTCGTCGCCACCGCGTCTGCCTCACCCGGCCACAGTGCCTAAGTTCAGCAAATTAAACATCCCACCAGGGGACTCCCTGGTGATCCAGCGGGTGGGAGTCCGCCTCCCAGTGCAAGGAACATGGGTTCAATCACTGGTTGGGGACCTGGGCCCCCACATGCGGCAGGGCAATGGAGCCCACATACTCAGGGCCACACGCCACAGAGGATCCCGTGCAACGCAGTTAAGACCCGATGCAGCCAGATAAATAAATGCCTGCATTTTTTTCAGTCCACACAAGATCCCCCAATGAGCACAGCGAGGAAGACGGAGAGGGCAGCGACCCCTGGGCACCTGAGGTGGGGCTGCAGCCCGGCGAGCTCGGCCCCGGGCCTCGAGGAGACCAGACACACATATGGCCCTGCCTCAGACCCGAATCTCTGATGACAGCCTTGCTCCCGCCAAAGGCAGTGGCAGCAAGGCCTCCGTCAGAGGGGCCGTCAGGGCCGGGCAGACGCCCGTGGCGGCCCGCACAGACCCTGCGACCCCTTGCAGCGCTCACCTCTGCGGGGGGATGTAGGGCGCACGCACGGGCGGCAGGGCTGCGCAGGGCTCCCGGGCCGTCTTCTTGGCCTTCTTGGCTTTCTTCCTGACCTTGGACGTGGACCTGACCGCTTTGACTGAACTCTCCTTCCGACAGACGCCGTTTTTCATCTCCACGTCCCCGTAAATGTCAGAGGCCTGCGGGTGCAGCCAGGGGGCGTGTGGACGTCACAGTAAGCGGTCTTCCTGACAGAGAAGGTGGCGGCGCCGCCGGCCAGCTCCTTCACGGGCTCCATCTTCATATAGAGGCCGGCCCGCTGGGCGCACGTCACGTGGAAGGCGGTGTAGCAGTTGGCCTTGTGGCACTGGATGCAGGCGCCCACGCCCTTCTGCTTGCAGAGGTAGCAGGTCAGCTTCCAGCGCGCGGGGGGGATGTTCCGCACGCCGTCGATGGGCTCGATGAAGACGGTGTTGGCAAAGCCCACCTCGGGGATCCACAGGGCGCACACCACGTGGCCCCAGCGGTCGTCGTCCGTCTTCTTGAAGGCGCCGCCCTTGTTGGGGCAGAGCACGCAGTCGGCCGGCCGGGACCGGGACTGCAGGCAGTGGCGGCAGAGCCACTGGCCCTCGGGGATGTAGGGCACGCCGTAGCACTCCTGGTGCACGGCCAGGTTGCACATGTCGCAGAAGAGGATGGCGTTGCTGTTCTGGCACTCGCCGTCCATGCACACGCAGCACACCGCGTCCTCGTCGATCAGGCACTGCTGCTCCCCCTGCTTCTGCTTCTCGCAGTGTGAGGCCTTCTCGAAGCGGTCCATGAGGAACTCGAACACGCTCTGCGACACGGCCGGCACGCAGTCGCCCCTGCGCTTCTCGTTGACGATCTCCAGCCAGGCGTAGTCCTCCTCGTCCATGTCATACTCCACCTCATTGTCCAGCTCCTCCGCCGACTTCTCCACAAACTTGTAGTACACGGGGGGCCGCCGCGGCGCCGACGGGGGGCTGTACTCCACCACCCGCACCTTGGGCTCGGGGAGGGCGCTGGCGGAGGCGGGTGCGCCATGGGCACTGGGTGGGGCGTCACCTTTCTTCTTGACCCGGTTGTTCTTGTGCCGCTTAGTTCTCAAGCACACGGGCGGCCGCTCGCTGTTCTCCTTGTTGCTGTTGCACTCGCTCATCTCCTGGGCGGTGAGATCATCTTCCAGGATGATCCCAGGGGGTCGAAGATGCTGATCCTGTGCAGGCGCCCCTCGATCTCGATCTCCACCATCCTCTGGGCCTGAGCGTAGGTCAGGGTCTCTCGCGTGGGGGACTGCTTGGTGCTGCCGGGGGAGGAGGGGTGCCTCGCTGCAGCGCGATGAGCTCGGCCTTTCCTCCTCATTTGGCACTGACTCCCTGAAACAGACAGACAGCACGTGAGCACCACGCAGAAGGCACGAGAGGCGAAAGCCACAAGGCACACGCGAGAAGAACCAACCAACAGGCACTAAACCCAACCCCACTCCCAGCTAACCTGCCCGAGGCTCCCAAAATCACTCATCCTGGGCTCATGGAGGCACCTCGACAACCGCCACAGCCACTGCCCCCAAGGCCTCCCAGGGCCAGAGCAGAAGGCAGGCAGCAGGAGGGCCCCAGAGGCACACACGGGCCAAGTCCCTCCAGAACGCTGATGCCCACTGCCCGCCCTGGATCCATACCCATCGCGAGTTCGGGTCGCAGTCCCGAGCCCAAGGCAGCACATGCACGGAGCTGCACGCCTGCAGGCTCTGGCCACTGCCTGAGCCCCGCTGCAGCCCAGGAGAGAGCCCTCCGCCCACCACTGTCGCCACGAACACACCCTGCACAACCACGCTGAGGCACAGGCCACTGGCCGCGCCAGGACCCACGAGGGCAGCCCCATACTGGCCTGGGCTTCGCCCCAGGAGACCCCATCCAGCCTCTGCAGGGCCTCACAGTGGCCACTGCATGCCAGCCACCTGCCTGCCCCTCAGGGACCTTCTCGCTGCTGGCTTGACCACAGTGCTGGGCCATCATCCTGTCACAGTGAGGGCAACCCAGAGACCCTCTCGCCATCCAGAGTGCTCCTCCCCTCTGCCAGTGCAGCAGGGCTGAGGCGCCCAGAGCCCTGGCGACTCTCGAGCACTCGCTCTTGTCAGAGATCCGCCATCGTCCACCAGCAGGTCCTACTTCCCGTCTCCCTCTCCTGACAATCCCCGACTCTGGTCCACCACCCGCGAGCAGGGCGACACCTTAGGAACTGGTGGCAATGCCCTCTCCCCGCTCCAAACCACCACACGCCACTGACAGGAAGCAGAGTGATGCTGACTAGACTGGCTGACACCCATGCCAGGTGGAGCCCAAGGCCCCCCGCTGGACAGGGCCCCAGGGAGTCGGCCAGGAAAAGCCGCCACACGGCGGTCTGCGCTGTCACACCTGAAAGGAAACCGCAGCAGACCCGAGATGCGTTCCTTGAGACAGATCCTTCTGACTGTGGTTTTCCTTCTCTTTTGTCAAACAGAAATGTTTATGTGAAATCTGACAAGAATGCCCTACAGAGCGGAGCCTGAGAGCCACCATGGACAAACCAACCCTAACCCACCTGCATCTCCACGTCCCAGGGGCCCACAGCCCTGCATTCCTGGGGTGCAGTCAGCCCAGCTGGCCCTGGCCCTGCCAGCCCTTCTGCGGGAGAGGGGCAAGTCCCCCTGCTGTCAACACCCCAGCCTGCAGGAGGGCCCCCAGGGCAGCCAGGGCACAGCGTGCAGCCTCAGGGGTCCTTTGGGGTGGGGCAGAAGCCACAGTTGGTTACTCAGCAGAAGAAAAGCAAACGTGTAATTTTCTCCTCCAGAGCACAGTACCAACAGCACTAACCATAACCCGCTCTTCAAAACCCACATGCTCCTGAAGTGACCGAGACTTTGTATCTGGCCACTTGCTATAAGAAGGACAGCACTTACTGGTCACGGCAGCTCTGCAATCTGAAAGCTCGACGGTGATAGGGACAGAAGGCACTGGTCACTCTGCAGACCACCTCACCAGGCCGCCATTCCCCTACACCCCAGGCTCCAAACCTCCAACCTCCGTCCACCTGCAGCTTCCGTGCAGGACAAAGGTTCCCATGTGGAGGCCATCGGCAGCCCCTCCCTCCAGACCCTTCTGATAAATGCCCCTTGAAAACCCGTGTGGCCACAGGAGAGGAACGCAGCACCCAGGGCTGGCTCACCTTCCAACAGCGCCTTTCCTGCCTGGCCCTAGGAAAGCCACGAACACCCTCGCGCAGGGGCGGCACGCAGCGCCGCCCCCGCGACCCTTCTCGGGCGGTGGGCGGCTTCTCCAGCGGGGCCCGCCTGTAGCGCGCGCCCCGTAAATTACAACCAGGTCACTTCTTCCTGGGGGCCCGGAGGCCGCCTGCCGCGGGCGCGGGAGGGGGCGGCCGACCGGGTCCGCGCGGCCCTGGAACAGGAAGTTTCCCGTCCGGGCTCGACAAGCCCAGCGCGTCCGTTACATAACGCGACCCTCGGGCAAACGCTCGGCCAGGGAAGCCGAGACCCCGGGCCGCCCCCACCTCGCCGGGCGGGAGGCGCGGCAGGCAGGGCGGCCTCGGCGCCTCCACAGCCCGGCCTCCCTCCCCGTCCAGCCTCCTGCCCGCCGGCCTCGCCTCCCACCCCGTCGAGCTCCCAAGCCACCCGGGCTCCCTCCACGGCCCAGCCTCCCACCCAGGCCTTGCAGCCTCCCGACCGGACCTCCGGGCCTCCCCGCCGGCCGGCCTCCCTCCCCGTCCAGCATCCCGCCCGCCGGCCTCGCCTCCCTCCCTGTCGCGCTCCCAAGGCGCCCGGCCTCCCTTCCCGGCCCCCCGGCCAGGCCTCCAGGCCGGCCTC